>DWNE01009920.1:0-10617 GCA_018249875.1 Cecropterus toxeus
ACACAGGAGAAAATTCTAGTGTGGGGCTATGAGTGTAGAAAGCGTGTTTTTTTTTGTTTTTTTTTTTTTTTTATTAATAATCGATACGTAGATTCAATTCAATATATTCAGACACGTGTGTTAAGTGAGTAAATAATTAACTATATACTAGAAGTGTATTTTTAGGTTAATTTTATTTATTTATTCTATTATGATCTACAAGACAGTTTTGGCATTAAGAATTTAATAGATCATTTCATAGACATACACTTTTATGTAAAAATACAAGTTTCAAATAATATTTTGCAATTTTCGTTGGATTGACAATTTTTCCAATTCATAGCTGTAAGCCACAGATTGGATGTAAGTATCAGTGTATACGTGGGTATAAGCGCCATTTGTAAGTAATAAAATCCGTCAATAAACGCAAGCAATTTTCCCTTGATCCCCAAAAGTGCGCATATATCAATATTCTTGCACGTTACTATGGCGCGTAACTCGAGCAATATTCACTCCTAAATTCTTAATCATAAGAGTTTTATCACGTACCTTGGTGAAATGAAACAACTATAAAACAGCGTAGTCTTCGGTGAACCCCTAAAATCGAAACAGAAGCCTCCATATGCGATATGCATAGAAGTAACTGAATAGGTTGGTTGCACACTTAAGACAGACGACAAATAGACTTATATTCTAATCCTCTACGTTTTATGCGACTGCATAAAACGTAGAGAAATAGAATATAAGTTATTTGTTAACTATATTACATTTTTTTTCATTTTGTTACTAAATCTAAAATCTCTATATTATGTTGTTTTTTATGAGTCCGAAAAAACATGTGTGTTTTAGATATCAATTTAGAATATTTTTCTATTGACTCTATAAATACATACACATACTCAATTTAATGAATTATTTCTATGCTTTTTTTAGCAGAAAAGTAAATCTTATAGCTTCAACCTTCTGAATGTATAGCTATTTTTATAAAGATAATCTTTTAACAAAAGTTTCATATTTAAATCATAGTAATGAAATTCAATTTTTAAAATGTGTATAAGCATTGTAATGTGAGGCACAGTTTTATTTAAATTATTGGACGACAACGTCGTTTGTTAATCGGCCTGTAGGACAAAAATCGCAATAGAATCGCATGTGTGCAGGATCCTAAGCTCAAGAGCCGTAGAAGGCGCATGGCCGACATGGCGGGACGACGCGACAAAGTGAGAAAAATATGGTTGTTCAATATTTATAGGATTTTTATTTCCGTCGTTTAACTTCGTATACACGTTCGTACAGAGGGGGACAATGTGTGATGTAACCAGCTGGAAGTGATAAGCTTGGAACTTATTGAGACAATGTGAGGACTATAGTTTCTTGGTTGTATCGCTTGCCTATATTGCTGCCTGTATAGCTGGATGGTCACATGCAAAAATTTCTATAAAGTTAACAATATTTAGAGGCGATTAATTATTATTTATGACGGAAATAAAATCACTTAAACCATAATTTATATTAAAATGTTGCTGCACAGTAATAGTATCATATACTATTACCGTGGTAGCTGCGTCAAAAATATTGTCTTAAAAAGCACCTATTCATTTCATAATAAATTATGAATAAGTATAAAAACACGCTGGTCATAAATTAATACATTATCTTGGACATATTAGCGTATAAGTATTTCATATTTAAAATGAATCTCAACTTTTTAATTTCTTTTATTGTGATTTATTACGAAATCTTAATTATGTTAAAACTGCCTATTTTATATCAGACAAACGCGCATCCATCAATAACTATTAGTAAAATCATGTAAGTTAAAATCCACTCTTTATGGATTGTACAAAACACGCGTCTTGTTAATTCATACGACTAACCGATTCTAACCATTACAAATGTGTAAGGCTATAAAGGTAACTGATATTACTTGTACCATTTTAAATCCACGTAAGCTCTTAACATAAAACCTCATGTTTTAATGTATACTCCTAATAAGATGTGTAAGAACTTAGATCGAATTGAATTTTCATTCAGAATTAGGCGTAAGTATTTCTTGTTGCTGTCGTAAATGGAAGAAGTCGCGCCTTGTAATTGTTAATGGGTCTTGGAAGTGGTATTTATCGGATAATTATACAAACTCCTGGGAGTTGAAGTATATTAGTATCGACTTAATAGCAACGGCTCAATGACGATCCGTGCGAAGCAGCGATTGTACCAATGCGATAAAAAGTTTTCGGTTCGATTCTTGTTAATGTATAAATCTTTATAATGAATTAAGATTTTCGGTATAAGTTTGGCTGTTTACGTATTGATCTATGGTATCTATGCATGTTCATGGTACACACAGAGAGCGTTATTTTACTGTCACGCATGTATACACCAGAATGCGTGTTCACGTATGCTTGATACTTTCTTGCCCCTCGTGCCGCCTGTACACGCACGTGGGAAGCGAAAAGACAACAGCAAGTTAATTTACGCATGCGGGTGAGACATTCGAGTGGGTGTATACCCGCGCGACAGGAAAAAAAAGGTTATAAAAACTTATTGTGTAGAATGAAAAATGCTTTAATATTTAACGTACTAATTTGCAGTATTATATGGATTTCATCTTTTGCTTTCGAAGATCTGAAGGTACACACTCACCTTAAGCATATATACAAATAAACAAACTGAAAGCACACATGTAAAACGCGCCGACTCTACCATTATACATAAACCTTACATCAATTTATTATTTATCTTGATAGTTCAATATACTGTGAAAATAGACAGGCATTAACGTAAATGAAACCAGTTTGGAAAACCTTAAAAATAAGTTGTTTTATTTGTGTCGCTTCCAGCATCTTTATATTAGTGGAAGCGTGTACGTTGTTTTTCTTGGGCGGTGCATTCATTTGGGCGGCCTTAGGCGGATAAATAATGCATGCGCCGCAGGGCATCGGTATTCTGCGACTGTGACGACGAACGACGAATGCCGTCCAAATAGAATGCTTTTAAATCTTTAACGATTGCTCGTTTCGGTTTTACGTGATGTTGCGTTTTCTGAGATGTTTCGTTTTGTTATTTCTTGGTACACTTATTTTTGTTTTGTTTTTTTTTTCATAAAAGCTAAAGATAGTAAAGTTTTCGACGGCTACGTTTAGTTGGTAACTTATTATAATTATTATGTTGCCAGGTAAACATAGGTTTTTCTTGTGTTAACCAATCACAAAGACTTGAAACAATGGTGCGTATTATATTGATGCGATGATGAATGTATAATTATAATAGTAGGCTAATAAAAGTAAAAAAGTTTTGAAGGTGGTAGAACTCATTGTAGTTCGACTAGTGAAACACCAACGCCACACCTACATACTTCTGCCTAATAGTAACAGTGTTATGCGTTGCTATGTTTCGGTCCGAAGGATCACTCTTAAGGGAGACATACTTATTCAAGGCATTCCAGCTTAGTTCTTAGGTGGTAGCAACACATCTGCAGGCAACCCTATTTTTATCTGAGCCTCTGCCTTAGGTTACCCTCTGATCTTAGCTGAGGTTGATTACAGGTGTCCATGGGCGGTAGTGACCACTTACCATAAAGTGGTCGTTTGCTAATTCTGTATTATATAAAAGAGTACATAGTACGCTATAAGATACATCAGTCTCTATTAGTGAACGCTTACAAAGCTATCTAAAATGAACCAGTTAGAGACACTTGAGCCAAGTTAACGAACTAAATCCAGCAATAAAGTTTTGTCCAAATCTTGCCATCCGAGATTCTTTATTTTATCCGAATTCAGCTGAAAGCCCCAGAATTCTAACAGTACATTCTATTCTAAGTCGACCCATAAAAATAGCTTGCAAATCCTTGTAGTTTCCCCGAGTGTTGGCAAAATAGTCGAATAGAGCATGTGATAGCTTAGTCGAAAGTTCCTTTCGTGGGGAACTATTTTGTAAGCGGGCGAAATTAATACGTGCAATATTACAGTGTTTTGGTGGGGCATATAGTTTGTATTGTTATTTCAATGACTTAAAATATAATGTTTTTATTTCAGTATCGATTGGTTTTGAAATTGTTACAGGTAATTAGACTTAATAACAGGTATTAAGGTTACACATATTACCTATAGTTGCAATATACAAGTGATGGCGTATCCATCTATCTATCAGTCTGAGAGTCCACTGCTGGACATAGGTTGCCCCTAATAGGCGCTACTCTGACCTGTCCTGAGCTATCTGAATCCAGCTGCTACCCGCCGTCTTCTTCCAGCCGTCGGTCCTGGTCGGGGGGCGGCCTACACTCCTGATGTATACTTACAATGAATTTATTAAATTGCCATTCAATTCTTCAATGGTACCTATTTCAGTCTATAACACTTTCCCTTTCCATTGGTGTTAGAAGTTAATCATCAATTTATATTACAGTGGAAGAAAATAATTGTAAGAGAAAAATAATAGAAATGTGTAACTTTAAAATGTATATTTCTATCATCCTTAAGAGTTAACGAACCCAGAATTGGTAAGAAGGTTAATCATTTTAAATTTGAGAAGAGGTTTTTCCAGATAGTGGACCGACAGAAGAGATTAAAAAAAATACAAAGAGAATGACGACTCGACAATTCAAATAGTAAAACATATTTACAAATTTGTCTATGTATGTTGTGCTCGCTGATATCCTACATAGGTTGAATTTAAAACAATGCAAAGACATGATTTGTAAGAAACAGTCATCAAATCGATATATTATAATGCGTTTTGGCAGCAAATCAAAATAATGTCGGGCAGAAATATAAAATCACTCATTGTTAACACTATTTCGTACTTAGGTATAACTAGAGTGCTTTTACGATAGGCCCCCGGAATCCCAACGGAGTCCACTTTCATACTGTTCGCTATTTACCGCCTGCGTCTAGCAAATCGATATAGCGTCGCAGATGCATCTGCTCTTAGACGAGTTTGTTCGCAAATAAAATTGCAAATATGTGCATCGTCGCCGAATATATTTGAAAGCATATTAAAGTTGTAGATCATCACGTCACTGTTTTAAATAAATATTTTAAAAAATCGCAGAGTTTGTGGAAAAGCGAATATTTGGGTTTGTTTTGACTTATAATTTGCGGTATTTGTTGTAGCTTGTCGCCCTGCTATTCAGATTGCATTGTTTATAGCGGCGTACTGTATAGTCAAGCTGTAAATTTCAAAATCATATTTTATTTTTTAATTAAGTAAAAATTACTGATTCTAACAATATACTGCTACTATTACTTGAATTTACCCTAAGTCATAATTAACGTGACCATTTTTTAGGCTCAAAACGGAAGATCGGTTTTTTGCCAAGTCTCTTTCTCTTTTCAATCGCTCCCTCATTTCTGAGGATCGTGACTTCTTTGCTGGATGGTCTCTCCATTTGTTTCGGTCATTGTCCTGGTGTATTGCCGCACTAGCTGGTATCCCGAGATGTAGTGATACTTGGTCTAACCATCGTTTTGGTCTACGTCGTCCAAGTCTCTTGTTGTCTACATAGCCTATCACCATATTTTTTCTGGATTATCCTCAAAACATGCGGCAGCGTGTTGACAAGTTCTCTGACAACAATATCAAATCTGGCAGCAATGCAAGTGTTATTTACAGGAAGCATTTGAACCCCCTTTTGACCATTTAATAACTCAAAATCTTTTTGAGCTAGATGCATAATCTTGATCTCTAAGATGTTGGTATGTTTATTAACTGAGACTACTCAGAATCTCAAACTTCATAAATATAGCCCAAACAGTTATTAAGATATTAAAGTACAAAAATGGGCATTTTGTATCACTTACTGACATGTATATTAAAAACCACTAACCTAACCCTCTATCAGATGACGTAGAAACATGAAATTTAGATATCAACTGACAACTCCGTTCAGACCGGGTCATCTATTCACGTTAGTTATACTCAACTCAATAACAAAATGCATTGCTATGCTTGAGGACTGAGTTCGTATAAACGTGTCAACTACAGATGATAATGTTTGAAGCTGGAGACACAAATTATTTCTGCCTGATTACAATAGTTTTCAATTAGAAAGACGCAAACGACTTAGTTCTCAGAGTTGACAGATAGAGCCTATATCTACTAATTATTGTTAATATTAAGCTGCAGAGTTTGTTTGGATGAACGCGCTGATCTCAGAATCTGGTACGAATTGAAAAAAATATTTATGTACTGAATAGTCCACTTGTTGAGGAAGGCTACAAGCTGTATAACATCACGTTATGTTTGTTTGTTTTTTTCTTATGTAGTAGCGGGTGAAACCGCGAGAAACCGCGGTATAAACAGAACCTTCAAAATACACCCAAAAAGGCTCCTTAAGAAACAGATACCAATAAATGAAATAATGGTAGTGAAGTTAAAAAAATATATCTACTACTATTAATGTATACAAAATACAAATATGAATCGATAAAATTTATTTGTTCTACATCGCAATATCAAAATTCATGTTGAAAAATAAGAAATTTTTCATTCTTCAACTTGCTATATGGAACGAAAAGTGCTAGAAAACACATGTCATGTAGTAATTGAGACAAAACATCAATACGGAGTGCCCTCGGACATTTTAGAGTCTAGACGCTGTACAGTAAGTTTGAAAGTAAATTAGATTTCGTCTGCGAATGTAACAGAAACCGTTGCTGGCCTCTGCACTTATCGGGATGTGCTCACAGGTGTCCATTGCTCAGGCACGTTACGACATTTATACCGCATTACGGAGGATTCTATTGTCACGGACGTATGGTACCAAGTTTGGTTGATCTCTCAATCAAACTTGGAAAATGTGGCCAAGCACATATGTTTGAGTAATAAAATCCATAATGTGTGATATTTACAGTTTAAGTAAGTGGCAAGTGAAGGTTTGAAGGTAGTAAAACCCTTTGTGGCTTGACTTTGGAGACCACTTTTTGCGGCCCAATTGCTGTATTCTGGTTTGGAGGGTTAGGGTGGAGACATACTCATTCAAAGCGTTTCAACCTAGTTCTAAGAGGTAACAATGCGTCTGTGATCGGCTTCAGGTAGAATTCCTATTTTATCTGGGGCTCTTTACAAAAATTCATGGGCGGCAGTTAGAACCTATTATTAAGTGAACTGTATGCTTGTTATGTTCGTACTTGTTGGCTACTTCTATTACATAAAAGAAGTATTTACCTACTCATATTTCTTGGGATACCTATAAATTTTCATGATTCTGCTACACGTCTTTTTGTTATGTTATCAATATACGGAGAAAAAATGTATGCTGAAAAATTGAAAAATGTTATGATAGTCCATTATCCATAAGATACATGAAAAAGATAAAAGTGTAGTGGAAACAGGACACTGAACTTCATATAAAACCGATGAGATCTGAAACGTAGGACTTCTTGGATCGCTTTATGAACTAAGCACTGATTTTCTTTTTTGTGTAATCTATAATCTGACTCCGCTGAAATAATAGAGAATGAATATCTATAATCTATCGTCCATTTTCGTAGTTTTGAGATACGTTGACAATATTTTAAATGAATACTGATATCGTACGGTAATATCTTAACATGATTTTTTGCCAACAATAGTATAAGATGTTTATTGTTTCGTAAGGTCTTTTATAAGTTGTGTTAGTTTACGTAATTACGTTTAATATATTTATTGTAAAATATTAAAAAGATAATTAAAATTCTAAACGAATGTTCACATATAAAGAGCAAATTCAATGTTCCAAGGTGTATACTACTAATTAATCCGACTTCAGTGTCTACCGCCGCATGTTTTCCTGCCTTGTAATAATAGTGATTTATAATGTTATGTTCTAGTTTGACGGGTGTAGTGAGGGACAGACACTTATACGAGACGTTCCAACTTAGACTTTAAAAGTCGTAACGCTTCTGTAGCCGGCCTCAGATAGGACTTCAATCGTATCTGGCAATCGTATTTTGTGGACAGTTGTTACAAGGACAGCATGATGTTTTGCTACTTCTGTGCGGTGACTATTGACAAAAGAACCGCATTAAGAGACGCCTTCAAAAGGTGCACCGAAGCTTTGAGAGAGACTTCGGTTTATATGGGATTTTTGCCCACTAAAATCCCCTCGGTGGCCTTCCTTGGCGCTTGCAGGGGACTCCGGGATCTCTAATGGAACGCACCGGTGCCCTCTAGCGCCGCGCCTCTCATGGGCTCATTTCTTGGGGGACGTGTCCCCCTACACCTTCCAGTGTCTGACGACACGCAGCCACACATACCGGCTTCCTTCTCAGGGTTGCTGGCTGGGCGGTTCGAGCTCCCACTTTAGCCGCCCGCAACCCCAGAAGCCCCCTTCTAGTCCCCTTTTACGACAGGCAGGCGATACCGTAGCCGTATTGTACTCCCCGGCTACAGGGGAAGGATACTAGGGCCCTAGAGGTTGTTGATAAATATATGCCGAACGTAGATGGAGCCGCGCGTGAAATCTCGTACGAAATAAAATATTAACGTAACCTAAATAACTTTTTAACAACACCAGGTGCAAATTGCTCGTAAATATTTGAGTTCATTACAGTGATGTGCACTCCGTTTTATTTTGATAAAATTGTACCGAAGATTCACATTTCATGCGTAATTTAATTTTGTTTTAACTTATAAATTGGTAATACGATGCCTCATTACACGTCTGTTTTAATGTTCTTTTCCCGTATACTCTTTTATGTTACATATTATTATATTGAAAAATATTGCCATTTTAATAATATAAGCTTTTATGTTGCTTGCTTCTGTGGATTCAGTGTCGAATCCCAGATACACTTTTTACAAGTAATATGCTAACCGAAGAAGAATATTGTAGGGACAATATTATGTGTGATAAATCTCTATTCATTAGTATTTTGAGATTTACAATGTGTTAAGGATAACTAATTAAACCGCTACACTCATAGCCCCACACTAGGATTTTCTCTTATGTCGTAGGCGCCATGGACACACACAAGACTAATACATAAACACCCAGACCCATAACACTAATCTAAATTCATCATTTAGATATCTGTCAGGCCGGGGATCGAAGCCAGAACTCACTCCGCCACGCGGGTCGTCACTAATTCAATGTCCATTTGCACAATATCAACAGTTAATACTAAAATTTTTACTAGTTAATACCCGTGACCAACAGTAGAATAGTAATGTGCTGTTTCTTCAGTAATTGAACCTCATTTTAATAATTATTATTATGTCTGAGTATATACACTGTTCAAATAAGAACACGCCAGTGCTAAAATGCCGCTGTGTCTGCAAAATTAATGAAAGGTGTGGCGATGAAGCTGTCGGAATAAACTCTACCTCTATCACATTCCAATCAGTGTCCTGCGTTAATCTATCCAAAATCCATTATAAGTACCAAATGATACCGTCTAACAAGTTCTATAGAAATTCTCCGATGAAGTCTGGATAAGACCTCCTTTAGAACTAAAAAGATTTGAAAGTAGCTTTCTTAACTAGTTAACCACGTCTCAACACTCGGAGACTCGTTTTAAAGTTGAATTAACTCAGTTCAGTTTGATAAATTTCTACCAATTTGAAACACCATCAAAAGGTTTGAAAGCATTTATCATTAAAACTTCGACGACGCTTCAAAAACAATATTTTATAGAATTTCTTGGTGAAACTGTAAAATCTCTAGAGATTACAACTATGAAAGCTCTGCTCATCAGATAATTGTGAAATTAATAAAGTAATTATGGTATTAATCTGAATAATTTATAAAGGTATCAAACCTTTTTATCATTATCTTTACGATGAAAGATAAAAGAATTTATTTTTACCATGATAGCCTGAATCAGCAATACTTTATTTGAATCAAGGTCATTGAGGTCAATTGTTCTCTTATTTATTTTTTTTTCTTGTTTTAATTGTGGGCACAAAATTGTTATTTTTAATTTAAAGAGCTGCAAAGAGATACGGGGGCCCCAATTCTCAACATCAAGCGAGCACATAGCGATGGACTAGGTAGTATTTGTTTTGTCCCTGTAGCTCCGGGACCAGAATAGGGCTACGGTATCCCGTGCCTGTTGTAAGAGGCGACTAAAAGGAGGCTTTCAGGGTTTCGGGCGGCAAGAGTGGGAGCTCAAACCCTCCAGCCAAACGACCCCGGGAACGACGGCGGCATCTAGAGGATTTATTTACTTAGTTAAGCAGTGATACAAATACTTATGAAAATATAATAAATTTTGACTCTAAGCTACTACTTAGAGTGAAAATTTATTATATTTTCATGTGTTTTTTACCTAAAAAACAATGATTTGTGATTGGTGCCGTAATTATATGATAAATATTGTCAGTTTCATAAAAATAACTTAGTTCGACTTTTATTTTAGCTTTGAAGTTTTTTTTCACAAATATGTCTTTTTGTATGATTTCTATTTTTTTTCAATGAAGCTATTGTATAATTAAATGTACTTTACTTTGCTTCTAGTCATTTGGCCGGCGTGATACATGTATCTTTTTCGTGATAATTATTATATTTCGTGTAATAGAAAATGGTGATAACGACGAATTGCCTATTGTTGGATCTTCCACTCATTTTACTGCCTTGTTTCAGCTAACAACACCACGGGGAACAGTTAGTGGAGAATAAACTTCAAACTGAGTGAAGCGAAACTAACAAAAACATCAAAG
>DWNE01009921.1:0-10617 GCA_018249875.1 Cecropterus toxeus
ATGTAGTTCGACCGGGGAAGTACCACCGCCACACCTATTTCTAGCGTGAAGCAGTTCTTGCGTTTCGGTGGGAGGGTTTGGTTGCCGGCTCACTTGTATATGAGGCGACTATCGGAGTCCTCCAGAGTAGCAACGCATCTGTGATCGATTTCACATAGAACCCCCGTTCTATATGAAGTTACAAATGTCCATGGGCGGCACTAACCACTTATCATCAGGTGGACTGCAGGCTGGCTTGCTACCTCATTTTTATATAAAAAAGTGGAAATCCTTTAGAATCGTGATGTAACACTCGATGAAACGAAAATGCGTTACGAACGCTGTTGCCGGGACTACGACTAGTCGTTGTACTCCTTTCGGAATCGCGCTAATGATTTACTTCGTTTGTATACAGCTTTTACTTACATAGATGTCAAGTTTGGTAAATGCAAATATTACTATTAAGTTTCAATCCTACCGTGCGTGAGTTGTACACATATCTTTGTTGTTTTCTTTTTACCCGACTAAGTCAGAAGGAGGGTGATGTTTTTCGAACATATGTATGTATGCATGTTTGTATGTATGTCCATTTCACTACAGTCCAAACGGCTTGACGGATTATGACGTGTGACATATCATTAGAATCGTCTCAATTTGCATAGTGACATAAGCTATGTAATTTTTAAAAATGCCGCCTTGAAATGGGGAAAAAGGGGGGAGGGACGATTTTTTTAAGACTATTACAATATAGGTATTAAATGAAAGTTAGTAAATAAAAATAATAGAAATATGTAAACATATGTATATTGCAATACTTTTACTCGATTATTTTATCAAAAACTCATATTCAAACTCAAAAATATCGTTTTAAGTAGTCGGATTTTTTGTTTTAATGTTTTAACGATGTTAGATGAGGTAGAAAAGGGGCATACAGTCCTCATGACGGCAAGTGACCATTGACGCCCATTTACATAACATTTTGCTAGTTTATTTACCCGTTCAACTAATGCTTCTTTTGATTTCGATATTGTTCATTATTTAAAGATGCCAAACATTTTATGTAGTAGGGAAAACACGAGTCCTGCAGCTAGTAAAACATAAAATGTGACACGTTGGGACTGCACTACAGAAGTGGAAACTTGAAATTACGTGTGGATTTTTTGATACGTCAAGAAATATTTTATTATGCAGGACATACTTGTAAATGGAATGTTATTTATTCATTATTGTAAAGTATGTGTATTAAAATGTTTATATTATTATATACATAGTAAACAGGGCCAATATATGTAGATACGGATGAACAGTGATAACAATGACGCAAGTTCATTGATTTTTTCCCATTTCAAAAATGCTTAACGCATCTAAAGAAGTTCAAGTTTCACTTCAAATATTCAATTGATTCGTTAACTAGTAACTATTGATTTATTTACTAGCTTTCATTTGATACCCATAATGTCGTAATAGTAAAAAAAATCCCTCTCCCCCTCTCCCCTCCATTTCCAGGCGCCATCAAAAAAAAATATAGCCTATGTCACTCTGCAACCAGAGACGATTCGAATGATATGTCATACGTCGAAATCCGTCAAGCCATTTGGGCTGTAGCGCGTGCCATAGAAATGGACATACATACAAACAAACGTACATACATATACACATACGCTCGTAAAACATCCCACTCCTCCTGACGCGGTCGGGTAAGAAAAAGAAAAGTAAACAGCGCTTCATAATGCAGATCGCTGGGTCGGAGGTATAATTAAGCCACAAAAATCAATAACTAATTCCATAATCTCTGCTTTGGAAATAGATAACTTAATCAATTCAACGCTTGCATTCAGGTTCACCGACGCGCTACCGTTGATTAACATCTAACTAATCTCCGCACGGTCCCTAATAGACTTCAACAGGTACCCAGTTTCACGACAGAAATAGGAATAGGTTAGAACTTGGTGCTTTATATCAGAAATAGAAGTAGATTAGAAAATGGTAATTTTACGTCCGAAATATAAGTATACTATGTGAAATAGGTGCATTCAAATCAGAAATAGTATCGACCGGGGAGGTACGAATAGGGTTACCAACATTTTGCCGATAAAATACAGTTTCTTTCAAAATAAGCTATTAAAAGTACACATATAAACCATATAGTGTTTTATGAATAAAACACACCAATTAGACGTCAGAATACTTATTTTAATAAATCTGTACTTATATTGTGTACTATTTCTAGTCAACATTATTGTTTTTAATTTAATGTAAAGACGCGTTCGTAAAATTTGGATTTGGTGCTGATGGAATTAATTTCAGTGTCGAAAATATAGTATATTTGCGTTACTTGTTCAATATCACATAGTACGCAGACCAATAGTAATATAGTACAATACTATATGTTATAGTACTGTTGTTACTATCGCTTTACCTATATCTATATACCTAATATGTCTCGGAATGGACGTGGACGGGGTTCAAAACCGGCACCTATTACGTAGTGGCTCATGACCACTGCGCCATTAGGACTTCAATTTTATTTCACGCTAATCATAAACCGTTAAAAAACTTAATTTTATTAATCAACACCCATATCAAATATAGTAGCGAAAAAACACTTTCAAATTAACATTTTTATTACAGCAAGAGCAATATTTGGCGCTATTTTATTCAAATACGGTTGTTACGAGTGTATTATGACCGGCTAATGGACACCGGACTAAAACGAATGTTATATGGAGCAGTTAATGTTAGGCAGACTCACATGGAATGCGAGGCTATAGATTTACTGTTATTGCAGGATTTTGTATTGAGATTTTTTTAAACTTTGTGTTTTAATGTTATAAAGAATAGAATGTAGGTACTCTTGATTGCACATACACAAACATAACAATAACGTATAATGAAGAAGTAGTTTGCAAATGCAATAGATTATCGTTAAGCAGCGATCTCTTCTAGACAATGTAGAGGTAATGAGTTCTGGAGTAGAAGTAGGAAGTATCTGTGAAATTATAAAGCTATATGTTATCTAGGACAGATAGTCGGCATAAAGTACCTACACGGTAAAACAATCGCAATTAAATAAGAAACTAATTACCATGCATAGCACAAAAATTGAATAAAAAGGAAGAACAATAAAAAAGCGATAGAACACAGAGATAAATAAAGCTATAGAACAATACGTGTGACACTTGTGCAAGTAACAGGAGCGACAGGGAAATTAATAAATAATGTTTTTTCACCTGATTTTCCAATGCAACTGATTCAGCACGGCGTTTAGACCGGGGTTGTTTATTCAAGAAAACAAGATTAATTTTATAATATTAAAATAAATTATTCGGATTTAAGGCATTCGACTCATTGTGTCATTTATCATAACGTGAGACGGAAACATTGTAAAAAAGTGAACAATATTTCGATTATGAATAAAAATATATTATACGAAAGAAACGATAAAAAAACTATAAAATGTCAGCATTGTTGAGTGCTGTTGTGTTTTGGACTGAAGGCTTTGGGTGGATGCACGTTTGGTGCACACCGTTTACTACTTCAATAAAAAAAATCTCCCTGCACTAATTTGGAACGAGGGTCAAGTGTCGAAGATCAGTAGAGTGGGTTCAGAGAGGATTTTAGCTGTCGGGTTTTTTGTCTTCAATAATTACTGTCTTCTAACTAGCAGTACGAGAAAATTGACGATAATTTATATCCTTATGATTTTTTTTGTAAATAAATTCTGTTTAAGTATTAGCTTTACCAGGTGATAGAATGGAGTTCAACCGGGGATGTACTACAGCCGTACCCATTTCTAGCGTGAAGCAGTTCTTGCGTTTCGTTGGAAGAGTGTTGCCGGCTCACGAAATGAGGCCACCATCTTAGTCCTCGGGAGTTGCAACGCATCTGTGATCGACTTCAGATAGAATCCCTGTCCTATATGAAGTTGCTGACACATGTCCATGGGCAACAGTAGCCACTTATCATCAGGTGGACTGCGTGCTCGTTTGCTACTTCATTCTTATAAAAAAGTGGTAGCTCTTTGTGTAGCCAAGCCTAAGGTCGCAGCTCGCTCGCATGACGTCAGCGGCGCCCGCGCATCCCACACAGTCGCTCAACATCCAGTTATGAACTGATTTATTCACCATGACATTTGACGGACGGTGTTAGGGTTCACACTAGCTCATATTATTTAGTGTATCGGGCCCAAAATTATTATGAATCTATGTACTTAAGTTGTATTAAATATTTACATGGTAATTACATTTTTATTATATATAGAAATTATGCCAAAACTTAATGCTACTTGCATAATTTTTTTGGCAAAATTGGTTTCGTCGTAATAACTGTAGTAAACAGACTTTATCTCTAAGTATCATTTATTTATTATTTATACAGTTTACAAACTATACATTTGATACATATATTCCAAAAAAAAAATTAACCTCTACCTTAGCCACGCGGCTCCGCTTGCTTAGGTTTACTACGGTAAAGAGTGTCCTATGTTTTAGTATAGCTCATAAACTATCTATGTGCTAAATTTCATCGAAATCCTACTAATAGTTCTTGTGTGAACGAGTGATAATCACACATACATCCTCACAAACTTCGGCATTTATAATATACCCATGTCTGACTAGCTAAATAGCAATGTCTCGCTACGTGTCAAAAAATTAAGGCTTTACTCGCTAATTGTTGGAGATAATTGAACAGTGATAAGGACCGGATAGAAATGAATGAAGAAAAGAATTTGCCAGGTGGTAGAACAAATGTAGTTGTAGTTGTAGTAGTAGTAAACCGGGGAAGTACCACCGCCACACCTATTTTTAGCGTGAAGCAACGCTTACGTTTCGGTGGAAGGGTGTGGTTGCCGGCTCACTTTTATATGAAGCGACCATCTCAGTCCTCGGGAGTAGCATATCTGTGATAGACTTCATATAGAACCCCTGTTCTATATGAAGTTGCTTACAAATGTCCATGGACTGCAGTAACCACCTACCATCAGGTGGGCCGCTTGCTCGTTTGCTAATTCATATTAAAAAAAATGTTAATCTCGTATATGCCATTAGAAATTTGTTATTTATTCGCGTTGACGTCATCAAAATCAAGAGTAACCTATAGACTGACCAGTTATATAATCTACAGCCATGCATAATTTCCTGTGTAATCGGACCAGTGGGTCTTGTACAGATACAGACCATCTTATTTTATATATCAGTATAGATATGGAAAATATAGATTAATACTACTTTGTAATTTGACATCCCTACCAGAGTTGATCTATTTAAAACGATTTCGTAGTAACATTATAAGCACTTAGTGTTAGTGGGTTAAATTGAAGGGATTAAATGAACGCGGATCACAAGTTTTAATTATATAATCTGTTTGCAATTTGATCCGGGATTTTCGTTGTAACTCAGTAGCCGTGTTTCTCGGTATACTGTTTACTTGTTAAGGCAAGGGCTTAATGAAATTGAAGTAGGGAATGAGCAACCATTGCAGACTACTAAACGGTTAACGGTCATTATACTATATGTCTGAAGTTTTTAACAATGTAAGTTAAAGTTACGATCTTATTTTTATAAGATCCACCTGATGATGACTGGTTACTACCGCCCATACACTAATCAAATTCATATAGACTAAGGGTTTTACCTGAATTTAATCACACTTTCGTTACTACTTCCGACCCATATGGTCACCTCGTATATAAGTGAGCCGGCATCCACGTCCTTCCAAAACGCAAGAACTGCATCACGCTAGAAATAGGTGTAGTTCTTGTAGGTACCAATGCTACACCAATTGGTGTAGTTGGAACGAGGACGTCCTCGTTCCAACTACACTGGTTCTACCTTGGCAAAGTAGTAGAAGCAGCAGTGTTAAGCGCTGCGCTATTGTGATTTTAAAATTGTAGTAAAGGAGTGATATGTAGACGAGGTGAAATAGTCTTCGGGAGCAACGCACGTGTTGACCTCTAATATACGACTTCAGTTCAATGATAAGAGGTGTCCATAGCGACAGCTACTTACCATCCGATGGACTGCATGTTCTCTACTATGTATATCTGTTGCATAAATCAACGTATATTTTGCAAGGTGAATGAACGAGTATAGTTCGACCGGGTAGGTGTTATGGCCACACCTATTTCCAGCTTAAATCAATTAATGCGATTCGCTAAAAGCATGTGGTTGCCTTACTTTTATATGAGGCGTCTATCCTAATTCTTGGGAGTAGCAACTCATCTTCATATAGAATCCCTGTTTAGTATGGAGTTGCTTACATATGTCCATCATTCGTGGTCATTTACCATCAGGTGGACTGTTTACTAGTCTTATAAAAAATTGCCTAAAGGTTACCATTATCGGTCACAGATATCAAAGTACCGGTCATTGGTCACAAGTGACGTAGAACATTCGGAAGCGTTGCGCTCACGTTCGTGTGTTTCCGCCAGTGTTCGAGAGAAAATGGGGTGGCCATCAATTTAAAAAAAATATATTTAAAATATTATATTTTTACATAGTTCATATATATATAGCGAAATGGATTGTGTTCCGGGCCTTTTTATTGTTTTAGAATGGGAAACCTTCAATAGTTACCCGACGCGAGGGCGCGACGCTGGCTTATGTGGGACTTTCCATCCAAGTAAGCTGCTGGGCACTGCGCCGTCTGGTCTTAAGTTTTTTTTTGTTTGTCATAAAAATTCTTTAAAAGCCTTTCATCAATTGGTCAACCCCTCAAATCCAGGAACAACCAGCTAAAGAAAGTTTATGATAAGGCCCTTTTCCACCATATTGATCTATTCTATGACAGATTTATATGGTCTTTCATAAAAGTCCATATCTCGGTTGTATGAAAGACCATATTAAGGATTTGACAAATCGACCCATGGCCACCCTACATCCAAACAAACATCGTCGTTAAATCGTAATTCGGCAGCGGACCTGCATTTCTAATGCTCCATCCTCAGTGAACGACCTCTTTCGGCCGGAAGCCGTCTGCCCGGAAGACGCCATTGTGCATTTTTTTTTCGTCACAACATTATCTATTTTCGTCACATTCGCAGGATATTACGCTTTTCGACCGGTTCGTTGACACGTCTGACAGATCCAGCGATTTAATGGATATGCGTGCGAGGAATTAAGCTTATCAAGGCTCATTTTGAATGTTTGATTACTGGGGTTCAGCTGATTCATTTTGAAATAGCCGCTATTTGATAAGCACGCTATATTCCTTAGGACGTTCCTATTATTCATTAGGAAATTCCAAATCGGAGCCCCCCTTTAAAATATTTGTTTTATTATGTTTTTAGTATTTGTTGTTATAGCGGCAACAGAAATACATTATCTGTAAAAAAAATCAACTGTCTAGCTAACACGGTTCGTGTGATACGGCCTGGTAACAGACTGACGGACAGACGGAGAGCGGAGGCTAAGTAATATGGTTCCGTTTTTACTCCTTGAGTACGGAACCTAACAATGTTTTTGTTATTATCTTTTTAGGGAATAAATTAAAAAGTATATATTAAAAGGTCATTGACCATGTTGTAGTTAGAGCAATAAGTCTACAACAGTTCTTTTTTTGTATAAAAATGTGTCTTTAATTTAAAATCCATGAAATTTGTATTGTGCGGTAATTTTTGCAAAGATGCGATATATTATTTTTCTTCACTTGTGAACAATGACGAACACAAGACATAAATTATCTCCATCTTGCAACTAAGTCTAACGACATTAGCCATGCGCGTTGCACTTAGGCAATTAGGGTCGTCGACGACGTGACGACTGCGTCGCCGACGTGCCGGGGATGACAACTCGCTGTCGCTAGGGAAGTCCGGCTTTGTATTCAAATTGTGGTGCCCCTGTGCCGAATTTTAAGATTAGATACGAAGGTTTGTTGCGTAATTCATTAAGTTTAGACGTAGGGAGGGTAATTATGATTAATATCTACCAAATTCTGTCCCTATGCTGGGCCAGAACGCTTGGAGTTAGAAGGCTTAATTTAGTCCATTGTCTAATGTTAGTAAATTTTTCACACTCAATTTTTTTTAGAGAATAATAGGTATATTTCATTCCAATGATATGTCGCATGATATAATCAGAGTCGTTTAGGCTGTACCGCGTGTAAACATATGTACATACGCTTGAAAAAACATTAACCTCCTTCTGACGCAGTCGGGTAAAAACATTTGTGCTATGCGAGTTAGTATAAAATATGCAGAGCCTTGCATGTTATGAATTGTGGTGTCGGTCTTGAATAGCACTCCTCTTTCCGAGGTGATTGGGCGAGTAGGAGCCGATTTTTTGACAAAATCCAGGAGATAAGCAACGTCTTCCTATATTACATCACCACTACGGTCAGTACACGCGTGCCATACGGTGACTATTGGTAGAGACCATTATGGGAGGCCTAAGTTTACCATTTAATGTCCATCAATTCGCGTTTGGCCAGCGCCATAGACTATGGACTAAACACTAATTTTCAGAGGAAACCCGTTCCCAGCGGAATAATAATGGGTTAATAAGATGTCCAGCATTGATCCTAAATTATTAGATTTATGGATGGAATTATTTGTCTTAAAGACTCAATCGAGGGTCCAAGGTTCGAATCCCAAGCACGCACCACTGATTATTTTTTTAATTATGTGCGTATTATAAGTAAATTATCACTGCTTTACGGTGAAGGAAAACATTGTGAAGAAAACTGAACACCTGAGAGTTCACTAAAAAAAGAGTTCGCAAATGTGTGTGGAGTCTACCAATTCGCACTTGGTGGGCGCGGACTATGGCCTAAAACTCTTTTATTCTCAGAGAAGACTAGTGTCCAGCAGTGAAACAATAATGCGTTGACGATAGAATAGTCTTAAAGTAAGTGAATTATATGCTAATCCGAAATAGGTTTAAGTTGCTAAATATTAAACGCTCGTCTTAAAAAATGAATCAAGCATGCTGAATGGATTCCGATTACAATAATTAATACTTATAATATTCTATGCGATCATTCATTACATGCTTACATGGATATCGAATAACTTACTAGAATATTTCGATACATTTAAGGATAATATATTTAGCATATTGATTTGCTAATTCATATTTATCATTCTGTTAACTAAATACAGTCACGGTGGCCATATTGGTATTTTACGCAAAAAACTAATTATATTTTACGTTATGAATAATATAAGCGGTCGGAATGGTTTATGATAATTAATATGTTCAACTGATATACAAAGTTAAGCAACGTTAGGTGCAGTCGAGAGCTGGATGGGTGGCCAATAGTGGTTGCGCGCTTTGCTTATTTCGTTCGTTCGTTGCGTGTTCGCAACACTCGTGAATTGGATATTCCTAGTGTTGAGCTATGAGTGTAGAAAGCGTCTTTCCATATATCTAACTATTTATCCCACTGCTGGGCACGGATCTCTTCCCATAAAGAGATGGATTTATGCCATAGTCTGCCACGCTCGCCGAGTACAAATAGAATTTTTGTACAGACCTTAGAGGCTTGATGCTTGCCTTAGGATATTTAGCTTCGTTAAAGAAGTATAACTTATTAGCACTATTTCGAAAAGTTAGTGATATCCTTTCGAAATGAAACTCGTTCCGTTGGACATCCTGGAACTACATTGCTACCATATTCCTAAAACTAATCAAAAATGTAAAGCTTAGAAAAAAAAAGGTCGCCAAATGTAGTCTGGTGTCTGTTACAATTTGACGACCAAAAAATAAAAGATCGCAAAATCTAAATAGATAAGTTGAAGTCAAGTCAACATTTAAATTCTTTACTACCGAGAGCAGATATATTTCCGTGGACTACCGCTCTCGAGTCTCCAGTGGAACTCAGGTCCACCAGGACGAAATTAGAAATCACTACTCTATAGCTACTACCGTAATATGGAACAAATTAGTATCTAAATTAGGCGCTTCAGATACTAATCATCATCTTCGTAATTAATTTGTGTTATAACATAAAACAAAGCTAACATACGTCTGTGATGACACATCAAATGAGCGTCGATGATACAACGCGATAATAAATGAACATCACAATACGATGCGACCTGCGACCACGACACGACTATTCGACTATCATAATAGTTTTACAATACGTGACACGAATATGCGGTGCATTCAAAGCTAGTGTAATCTGGGTCGTTAAAGATTTGAATCTAAAATGTCGTATTCAGAGTAAAATGGACAAGATAAAAATATTTTATATCATAAAATAAACAAATCGAATATACACGTTTTAAAAAAACACGCTTTCTACACTCAAAACCCCTCACTAGGATTTTCTACTGTGTCGTAGGTGCCATGGACACAAAAAGACGAATACCAGAACCCAGACCCAGAACAGAAACCTAAACTCATTTCATATTTTTGTTTGGCTGGGAATCGAACCCGGGACACACTGCGCGTCACTGGTATGGTAACCGCTCCGCCACGCAGGTCGTCAAAATAATTATGCAAGAAAATGACAAAAAAAATGTCATGTAGGATTTAAAATAAATAAGAAATAGGTTTAATTAAATTCCTACGTATTATATATCCATTGCGGTATGTTATTTGTTGCGGTTCTTTTAGACCATCACTTCATTTCGTACTTTTGTTTTATTTAGAATGAAAGTTTAAAGATTATTCTATGTTTTTATTTTAAATTTTT
>DWNE01009922.1:0-10616 GCA_018249875.1 Cecropterus toxeus
CTGCCATGTTTTGAGAGATGGTATAATGTCATATTACTCAATACCAAATGCCATACTATATAATATTACTTTGAAAATCACTGTTTTGCGCATGTCTAGTTGCTACTCTCGTAGACCGAGATTTAAGTCAGATGATATCCATGTCCATGTATTCCAAAGTTGTAAGTCTTCACGGGTATGTCAACTCATATCCACGATCTTCCATTGAAATGCTAGAACTGCGCTAGTAGAAAGGAGTGTAGCGGCTGCACCTCTCCAGTCGTACTATATTCAGGTGGTACATTCATTTTCAAAAAGTTATACAGAGATATTTGGAAATCGCCTTCTCATATGACGTCCTTTATTTTTTGTTTCTTTGGTTTTGTAATAACGATTTTTCGTATTTGTCACATTATTGGAATAATGATACGATATGTTGTCTGTTGTTATATGAGGCGACTATTTTAGTCCTCGGTTTAACCTGTGATTGATTTCAAATGGAACCTCTGTTCTATATGAAGTTGCTTACAGATATTCACGGGCAACGGTCACCATTTACCAACAGGTGGACTGCATGATAGTTTGATATGCCAGTGTGATATAAAAATATATACACTTAAGTTTCATAGCGCGGCGCAACGTTGAAAAATAATAAAACTGGCGGTAAGTGGTTCATGCCAGATTATGCTTTCGTACAAATGTTTGAATCCCTTTGAGATCGCGCAGGTATTTCCCACATTCACTTGATATAAGCCACCTCCTGAAGGTCTCCTTAATTAACAAAAATATCGTTATTTTACATGCAAATGCCTACTGTTACAATTAATATTCTATGGAAGCTCAAAAACACGTATGTATTTCAAAAATAAAGTATGCACTATTGTGATGATAAACCTGTTATTTCTATTAACTTAAGAACTGTAAGATCTGTGTTAATTTTAAGTCATTACTTAAGTTGTAGTGTTGCCATAAAAAATATACTGGCCTTGAAAATTACACTTTATAAAAATGTCTTCAAAATATTACAAATAGCAATTATAAAATATTCTGAATACATTTTATAGCAAACTTCACATAATTTACAGTGTTATTCATTCATCATGTCTAGTAGGATTACAAGCTATTCAAATGTAAAGTAATTATACATTTTGTGCACAATATTGACGGCAATACTTCATGAAATGTAATTATGAATAGTATTTACATGCACAATGGAAATTCAATTCAACATTAGTTATACATATTACTAAAATACTTTGAAATAGTTCATAACAATTGTAATATGATAAAGAACTATAAAAGTTTTGGCATTCTTATGAATCCACTATTTCAGTTGCAGTAAAGAACTTTATAAATTATCATACCACCGAATGATATAATTTAAACATTACTCTATGCATTTCAGGTAAATATATAGTTGGAATCATCCTCTGTTGGGTTTTGTTATGTAAAGTGTACTAATGTGAGTAATAATGAAACAACAGAAATCACCCATGATAGAGATATATTCCAAACGTTATACAGTTTTTAATAGTGGACACATAGGATGCCACGCTACATAGACCAGGTCTCGAATGCCATTAATAGTTCGTTAAATCGATATATATGTAATAGATATACGATCTTATGATGTTCATGTTATTTACAATTGCATTTTTATATTATAGTGTAATTTTAGCAAGAATAAATTACATAAATCAAGTAGGCATAGTCACAAGATGTAGTAGTATGCACAAAAATAGGGTTACAATATTTTTTGTACTACTACATCAAGTTTAAAAGGAAACCAGCCTGTATATCTAAAACAACATATAATACTTGGAGTGCATCCAAGTACTTTAGAATTGATCGAGTATGGTCGCATTTTCATTAGAGGATAACTTTGTGAACTCATGAGACAATATGGAATTAGAAAATATTGAAATTGATTAATGTTTCAATTACTACTTTAGGTATCTTAGGCAGGTTAATGTAATCTTACAAAAACTAGGAAATAAGATTATTTTACTAGTAAATATAAGAAATCTAACGCCCAAATGAATTTGTCGATGGTACAATTATTTCTACTTGGTGCGTTAAATTTATCTGTAATCACACATCTGTCAGTTTTGACATTGCTACATAAAAACTAATTTGTCTATGGCTTCAACATGGCGGATTAATTTACGCCTCTAGTGAGTAAAATCGGCAACGGGTCTCCCTATTCAAATTCAAATAATTCCATTCCACGGAACGACAACAAAATCGAAATCACGCATCGTCTAATGAAAATGCGCTCCAAGTACGCATTCCGCTCGCACACCAACAGATATGGTTAACACGCCCTCGTGTTCGTTTATATCAGCGTACACTTATACTTACGGCGGTCGCCTAACTTGTTGCCCCGCCTGTACTTCTTACCGCGGCTCTCCTTGTCCTTGCGGATCTCGCGGACTAGCGTGTAGAAGGCGTCGTCCACACCCATGCGGGTCTTGGCTGACGTCTCTACGAAGGGGACGCCGTAACTCCGCGCCACCTGGAATTTTTAATGCAATAACGTTTATAAATTTATAAAAATTCTCCTGAAAAGTAGTCGATCGAGATTAAGTTAATTTCTATACATACAGGAACATTTTGTTATTAGTGTTTTTATATTGTTTATTTATAATAATTCTATCCCTAAATTAGCACTTGAATCTTTGTCTATTCCTTTAATCATTAATATCAAAAGGTCTACAGTGAAACGTTATTGAGGTAGCAAATAAAAAGGGTAGATATTTCAAATACAGATAGACAAAAAATCTAAAAATGACTTATTATCATTCTCAACTATTCTGCCTTTCAAACATTTTTTTGCGTAATAATATAATATATGCAATAAATAGACATGCGGAACTATCATTCTTATTATGTGTATAGGTTAGCAACCAATAATTATACATTTTTAGGCTTTTTGGAGCGCTCAGGTATCTGTTGGATGCGGTTAGAAACTCATTCCCAGTCACAAAACATTTAAAAGATAACAAAACTGTAATGACGAAGGCGAACTGAAAAAGCGAAGGTGAAGCCTAGCACTATAATATATGTATGTGTATAAAAACACGCCTTCTTCGCCTTCTACACTCATAGCCACACACTAGGATTTTTTCCTGTGTCGTGGGTGCCATGGACACACAAACACGAATACACAAACACCCAGACCCAGAACAGAAATCTAAACTCATCATTAATATTTCTGTCTGGCCGGGAATCGAACCCGGGACCCATAAATAATTGTGCATCAAACCGGTATGGTAACCGCTCGAACACGCGGGTCGTCAAAAATAAAAATAAAAAATAAAATTATGTATTAAGGCCCATGTTTTCTATGCATACTATTTCTAGTGAATTATTTATAGTTATGACTAGAAGATATGTAACAATAATAGTGTAATTTAAAACGAGTGCCAATTGATAATTAATGAGTCAATTACAATAAACATAATAAAATAATACTTTGTAAGTGGTTTTACAGTATTTCCTTCCACTTGAATGAGTGACTAAT
Organism: Cecropterus toxeus; assembly: GCA_018249875.1. Classification (NCBI taxonomy): domain Eukaryota; kingdom Metazoa; phylum Arthropoda; class Insecta; order Lepidoptera; family Hesperiidae; genus Cecropterus; species Cecropterus toxeus. The sequence continues at coordinate 3,503 of DWNE01009922.1, forward strand.
CTATGACCACATTACTTATGTAGAGGGACCAAAACAAGAATTATCTAAGCATATTACCAGCTTCTATAAGCGGCAGTTTGATTCACCTGGGTAGATACCACTGCAACATATTTTTAACATAATGCAGCTCTTGCATTTCAGTCTAAGATTGTAATAGCTGGGTCACTTGGATATAAGAACTTCTCAGTCTTGATGAGTAACAACGGTTCCGTTAGTTTAAATTACAACACAAGGAGAATATTGCAGTAATGAAATATTTATCAATTTATTTTTCCGTTTTATTAATGTCAAGTATATTGATTTTAAAATATTGTTACAAAATATTTACTATATATTATTACTATATATCTACTATAATGCAATTGTTATAAATAGAGACCGGATTACATGCAAATGCATATTTGCATGTGCTTTTGCATATTTTCCATAAGATCTGGATAAGATGCATATTATTGTTATTTGTATAATATTTTCAGCGCATTTATCAGCCGCGCGCTATTTCTATATAAAATATAACTGTTAATATAGCACCAAGTTAATATTTTGTACCAGATACCTCAGTGGATGTGGAGTGATCATTTTCGACTGTTAAAAATATATTGAATAATTTAAAACAAAATCTTACCACTAAACATCTGAAATAGTACTGCATTGTTTGCGTTTACAAAAATATTAAATATTGTTACACCAATGTACCGATTATCGTTCATCAATGGATAGTTGTACTAATTGTATGCTGATTTAATTTAAACAAAAATACAACTATTTTTTTTTTTCTAAAACTTATCATGTAATGTTGCATATTCTGCCACTTTTCGTGCATATTTCAAGCATTTTCCTTGCATATTTGCATGCATATATCAAGCTTTTTATGTTGCATATAATCCGGTCTCTAGTTATAAACATTTGCTTAAATAATACATAACTACAATTGAAAATAAAAATACTCTAAAAACTATCATAAATTCATAAAATTTTACAATGATGGCATCATGGAGTACTCCTTAGTTCTGGCAAGAGACATATATATTATACTTAGCAGCAGGACATAAAAAAGTTTTAATATTTTTTTTTGTATTCGGTAATATTTTAATTAGTAGGCAACGCACGACCTGAGTCCTATGTCCTTGCGCCCCGTGTATGTGTTTTTAATTATGTAAATTATTTTATTTAGTTTTCTTCAGTTTTTAAGTACTTTGAGCTCTAACTTCGCCTTTGGTTCATTTTTTTTTGTTTTCCCGGCATTTCATATTCATTGTTCCTTTGTCATTTGTATTAATGAAATAATTAAAAAATGCACATTTAATATCTCTCATATAAAAATTTACAACTGTTCAAAATAAAAACAATGGTCTGGTTGCACCTTTGTTCCTTAGATTATTAAATACAGAATTAAAGTCTATAGGTCGGTGAGTATTATTTATGATACTAACAGCTTATGTATTAGTGGCTGAGTCATCCATTATAATTAAGATGAGAAAACACTATAATTAATGTGGTATTCGTGAGATGAGTAAAGTTTTATTAATGGTGTTCTTTATTTGCAGCTGTGTGTCATCAATTTATTAAAGCTCAGTGCAGTATGAGCAATGTTCAATGCATCTGTTTTTATTTACAATGGAGTAGAGAATATTATTCCCTTTTTCTGCGCCAGTGTGTGTCTGTCTCTACAAAATTAGTTTAATTTTTTACTAATGGGCAGTATATAAATAAAGAGTTTTATTTATTTATATGCTGCTTAGTTAATGTTATATCCTTTCGTTTGAAATCAGAATCTCAATTTAAGGGTCCAAGGTTCTAATCCCAAGGCCAAGTTTAGGCCAAGATGGGTTGAAGTTTTATCTGAAGCCAAAGGAAAAAGGCAAACTCCTAAATTGAACAAACTGTAATGAATATACAATTCCGCAATAAAGATAGTAAAGAGCATGGGTAATTGAAAATTTGCCAGCTATGTATGAAATTGACATTAGTCAAACTGTTATTTAATTCATTGTTTATTAATTGTACCTCTATAATAAAATATACAATATATCTGTTATAGTTTTAGAAAAGTAGCAAAGTCAGTAATCAGCTCTAGAAGGATTTTTTATTTATAAAAGAGAAGATCTTTATTTACAAAAGTTTAAATAAAAATAATTAAAAAAGTACTTTAATTATATAATAATAATTTAAATTAATGATAAATAGCTCGAATAAGATAATTTTATAACATATTTATATTTGTTAAAAAATGTATTTGTGTGTATTGCATGGATAGTAATCTAAAATAATTTAATTTAAAATAAATTGTGAACTTTGTGTGCCCATTTGTGGCGGGATAATACAGAAACTTCAGTATCTATTTTAAGAACTGTTTTTATACCTATTATCCACACTAAAATGATTTGATTTGGCTTTTAGCAAATGTAGAACTCAATTTCTTATGGTCTTCTGCTTTGGCCAAGAATTGACCTTTGGCCGACCTAGTGTGCACAGACTAGTGTCCAAATACTAGTCTGTGCATACTAATAAAATAGATAAACGCTTTCTACACTCATAGCCCCACAGTACGATATCTCCTGTGTCGTGAGTGCCATGGATACACAAACACCCAGACCCAGACCAGAAATTTAAACTCATCAAATCACATTTCTGTCTGGCCGGGGAAACGAACTCAGGTCCCACTGCGTGTCAGACCGGTATGGTGAGCACTCCGCCATGTGGGTCGTCACTAACAATGGGTAAAATGTATGACATTGATTGTTTTTTAGAGAAAAAAATAAAGAATTTGTTTAATATGCCCATCATAATGTTTCCCTTTATTTTAACAAATATTTTGCCACATTGTTGTAACAGTGTATACAAAAGTGCTATTTATTCATCACAGTTCAATTACTAACAAAGAAGTAGGAAACCTCATTGTTTTTAAGTTATAAATATGCAATCTGACTCAAAATGTTTAAGATAAATTTCATGACTGAAACTGAATTTTGAAATGTATACTTGACAATTTTAATTAGTAAACAAAGTAAATACTATGTTATTCATGATTTTATAGCTTAGACCGAAATGTAAGTGTAATTTATGAATGACATTACCAAAATAAACAGGTTTTGACTTACTTCGCGCGCTTGTGTCATGTCGACGGCCCACGCCTGCAGGTCACACTTGTTGCCTACGAGGACCATAGGCACTTCCTCCGCGTCCTTCACCCGTTTGATTTGCTCGCGGTACGACCCAATGTCCTCGAAACTCTTCGCGCTATTCACCGCGAACACCAGTAGGAACCCTTCCCCGGTTCGCATGTACTGGTCTCTCATCGCGGAGTACTCCTCTTGACCCGCAGTATCCAGAATGTCCAACAAACACGTCTCCCCGTCTATCACTACTTGCTTCCGATACGAGTCCTCTATCGTCGGGTCGTATTCGTCCACGAAGTGGTTCTGGATCAGCTGAATGGTCAGCGCGGACTTCCCCACGCCGCCGGCCCCTACGACCACCAACTTGTACTCCGTCATCTTGCGAGATAGGAGAAATATTTTTTCGTAACACCAAATGTCACTTGCACAGAAAACGCCCCGCTGCGATCCGCCACACCTCTGATATTACTCACATCGGCATGGCTGTCGCGACCTGTTATGTATGTTATTGCACTCACTGTACCCGTAAAACGGCTAATTAATGTATTATTAGAGGCAAATGCAATAAATAACAATGAGGCAGTTCACTCACCCTACTGTCACAGATTAAAAAGGTATTGTTTACACGTGACATTACAGATGATATCGATTGAGCTGGATGACTTATCACGGTCAGTTTTAAATTATTTATAATTGTGTTTAAAGTTTAAATTGTAATTAAAAATATAAAACATCTTATAATAAATTATCTTGCACAATATAGTTGAACCTTGTAAATTCTAACGACATCCAAATGTTTTACTACTATAAGAATGCAACCACACTAATGTTTTCATTGCGGACAGGTTTTATATATAGAAGTGACGCGTTATGTTATATCAATAAACAAAAAGTACATCCGCTCTAACAAGTATGGTAAAATATAGATATCCTTTATGTGAAAGCTTGTTTGCTAAATATCAGATGATAATGATAATATATTATCTGATTCCTAAATTTACCATATAACCAACCTTTAGTACAATAGGCATGATGACAGATTTTAAGAAACTGTTTTATTATGTTCAGAAATATATATTAATTACGAAAAAAATAATAATTCTGCTGAAAATTTAGGTTTATTATTTAAAAAATACTTTCTAATTCATAAATTTAAAATTCGTACCAAAACTTTATATTGACTAACTGGTTAGTTAAACTATTACAAAATTTATAAAAAATGATATTTAATCATACTATAATAGCCAAGATACAAACAATACTGAGCAAAACACACAGGGAACTTATCGAGTTATCGAAATGTCGAAAGAAATAGATGATGAAGAAGCAGAACCGGAAACTTTGGAAGAAGCCGGTATATTGGAAGCTGACGTGGGAGCTAGATTGTTAGTATATTCAATTAACAAAAAATATGGTTTGCTTGTTCCTTTGAAATCCATATGTGGTGAACGCCTGCAAATGTCGACAGATAATACAGAAGTATAAACTATATCATTTACTTATTTTAAATTAAATTAACTGCTGAATATTTTATTTCCATTAGTGGCATAGTATATAACTATATACTTTTGAACTGGATCTATTCGTTAGTAGCACTAATTGTTCAAAAACTCTTTCCTGTTTCAATTTTATTTTATTCCAGTGACCAACAGCTAGCGGGCATTGACCCCAAATTGAAAATTAATATGGACCCTCTGGCGCACCAAGATCTTCGTCCTGAGATGATGTTCATTAGAGAGGAACTTCGGCAAGCAAAATTACAGACTTTAGCTGTAAGATTTTTATAATTGTTGTACATAAATAGACTCCGTTCGTCATATTCATGCAGAGTAAAGCCACAAAGTATACATAATGATGCAAGTGGTTGGATCGAATATGCCTATTAATGTTTTAGTAAAATATACAGTTAATAATTAAAAAGGTAAATACTCTATGGAAATTTTGACGAGTCGGTTTGTAAGCTGTGGTACGACAGTTTTAATAATATATGAGATGTTTCAAGTTAACTTAGGGTAGAAAGTACCTGTTACAGCCAGTAACTTCTTGTGATTGAATAGGAACTTGCTTTCTGAAGTTAATTATAGACATCTGTATTAGTGGCAGTTTGTCATCAAGTGGATGGAATACTTGCTCATTAAGTGGCTTCAATATCACATCAATACCTAGAATTGCTTATTTATTGTACCTCCAAGGTAGTTTTAAAAAAAATACAAAACTTTGCACTTATTTAGAATGCTTTTTACTTTTGTTTAGCTTTGCGCTTTTCAGCCTAACTTTATAAATATAATTTCGTGGCCATTTTTTTTACTTAGAATTAAAGTAACTTTCCATACAGTAGATGGAATTTTTAATCAAATAAAGACAAAATGTTACCACGTGATACAGACTATAAGTATACTTTTATACGTTATATAATAAATTTAGTAGTTTTGGCTTGTTTTGAACACACACGAAAATTGAAAAATATATAGAAAACAAATATCTATTATTACTCATTCTATATCTTGCAAACTATATCGCTTGTAAATATATGCTATGTACAAACACGCAGATCTTTCGTTTTTATTAATTATTTTTGGATATATTATTTTATTAAAATCAATTAACTACAATTAATTGAGCCATATGTGAGATTAGTAATTAGTTATATTCCAATGATTTCATGAAATTAGGTCCGCCGTGCCGCCCTCAAGCAACTCTTGATGAAGGACTTCTTGCAAGAAGACTGTGAGCTTAAAAATATTGGTCTTTCATACTCGCCTCCAGATCCATAAATTTTATTGATAAATTTGTAATAAAAGATTTTTCTTAAAAGATATTTCTTATGTTTTGCACCCGAAATATAAATAATTCTATTCAAAATATTTAAAAAACAATTTCAAATACGATTAATGATTCGAAGTAAAGGTACATGCGCACTATGTAGTTTACCATGCGTTTTAATTTTCCGGTAGCCGCACAGTTATGCAAATAAAACCACACAAACCAATTAAGATGATGTATAGTCATATTTGGATTCATGGATTAAAAGGGAGCAGAACACAGTTTTCGAGCCAACATTACCGTCATACTTATTTCTGTTTTATAACCTAGAATTTTAAAACGGCTTTATTCTAGTTTGATGGTATAATAAAATAAAACAATAACTAAAATATGCATACAGATAAACTGATTGTAAGAAATAAAAAAGGGACTAATTCGCTGAGTTTCTTGCCGGGTCTTCTCAGTTGAGGTCGTGTTCTGAGCCAGTGGTAGTGTAAGAAAAATATTGTAGCTGACAATTTGTAAGTGTCTTCGTAGCCTAACCAAAATAAAGCAAATAAATTTTATATCATTTTTTGCTATATTGCAGTGAGCGGCAGTAATCATTTACCATCAGGTGAACTGCACGTGTGTTTGGTACTTCGATTTGATAAATATATCTAATAAAATAGTAATAATCTAATAAAATAGTAATAATCTTAGTAAATAAACACATTCTGCGGTTAGGCGCTAATTTATTATGACAAGGTGCTTACTGATACAAAAATCTGTTATTTTGCTCATTTTTGAGCGAATATTTTGGTTACTTAATTGTTTTACCCTTTACTTGCTATTAAGGTCACATTTGTGTGAACACATGTTATTATGTGTAGGCAAATACCTGAATCGATACTAGCTGAAGTATTCGTACTTCGCTACGTGACAAAAAAAAATAGGTTTTATTCGTTAACCGTTGCATATACATGAAAAGTACTAAAGACCTTCTGGATAGAATATTAAATGTTAACCTCATATCGACGGCCCCTACGTACATGAGGACATGTCAAAAATGGCACTTTTTTTTATTGCATATATGGCTTTAGATTGTCCATACGCTCATACCTATTCAAGTTTTTTTTTTGTAAATGATGTATTTTCCTAGTTTTACCAATCGTGTAAGAGTACAAGTATAATAATTACAAAGAATAAGTGTCGTAGATGCGCATATCTATACATGTCGTTTTGTACGATGT
>DWNE01009923.1:0-10616 GCA_018249875.1 Cecropterus toxeus
AGTCGAAAAACGTTCGGTTATATGTATGTCACATTACTTTTTTTTAAACGCGGGTGAAACCGCGGGTTCAGCTAGTAATAAATAATAACTTATTTTTGTTTACCTAAAAAATATTTGAAACTCCGTTACATATTTTGTTTTTATAATAATGTTTATTAAAATAATATTTAACACGTTTTAGGAGTTTGTGTCAACATAGTAACATAAAAGTGTATAATAGATATATTTTTGTAATTGTTTTTTTTTTACTAGGTTTCATTTTATACCCATATTAACATGATTTATTAAAAATTATATAGCCTATGTCATTATGCAAACTGAGCTGATTCTAACGATATATCATGTGCCACAATCTTTGGTTTATAGGGTGTACCAAAGTAATAAATATACATACTTATACATACGCTCGAAAAACGTTACCCTTCTTCTAACGCAGTCGAGTAAAAAAAATATGGACGTCTGGTTAATTATTGTTTACCTTGAAAATATTTGACTATACTGAATTGTAGAAAAGTTTCTTTACAAGTTTCGATTACCCGGTCAGGGAGACAAAGACCAATATTGTCGAAAAATAAAACAATATCATATTTGAAAGGTCTCATTAAAATCGGAAGGTCGGGGCTATTTTATATTTTGCTCAAAGGTAAACAAAGAAATATAATTGTAAGATCTACGTTACCGACATTTGTTATAATTTACTCTATAATCTATTTACTCAATTACAGTAGAGATTAACGAGCATCAGCCCACCTAAGGGCCGCCCATGGACGTCTGTAAGCAACAGAGGTTCTATATGAAGTCGATCACAGATGCGTTTCTACTCCCGAGGCCTAAGATGGTCGCCTCATACATACGTGAGCCAACCACACTCTCCAATTCAAACGCGAGAACTACCGTTCTAGTAATATTCTTGTTCGAGTAATACAGTTCGAGTAAATATACTTGTTTTATACAGACCCATTTTGTTGAAAAATCTTTGTTTAGAACCTGATCACACAAATACTATAAAATAGTGACCACATATACTATAAAAAAGCGTATATATATTACATACTGTGTTTCTGTATTCTAAGTAGCCTACATATAAACAACTTTAGCTTTCGACTTCTACTTCCATGCGTTTCATTTTTATCCTAAATTATTCATAGAAGGCGCTCTTTCGAATTGTCTTTAATATTTATAAGTTCAAGTATGCATAGAGTTTCACACGAAAATTTGTTCTATGAATTTCTGAACATAATTCTCTTCTGTATGGCGTAAAATGTGTGAATATAATGTTCTATATACCTATATCGTATCACGACATATTTTGAAATGTTTAAGTCTAAAGAATTATTTCCTTTTATCTTTATTGAATTGAAAACTTATTTAGCCCCATTGAGCACTCTTTTATAAAGTAAATAAAATTATTTAATAGTATATTGCTGATGACGATATTCCATCAATTGATGTGAAGCCATTCTGCAAACCGTAACGTGTATGGCTTCTTTTAAACTTGAGGATATAATCTTAAGATAATTTGCTCCCTTCGTGGTTAAAACCTTTTCTGTCTTGTAAAAGTAATTGGCAGGCCTGGCAGTCCTGTATAGGCCTGCGGTCGCTTACTGTATAGTAACTGAATACTGTACTGTGCTTTACAAAAAAAACAAACGTTTGATATAACTGTATTGTTAGGGGTATTGTGGTTTAGAAGACATCTCAAGTCCTCGGTCCAGATAATTATAATTTCACAGCTTTAGTTAAACCATGTCAGTCTACGCTAGATTCTGACTGCCAACCTGTGCTGTTGCACGTTTCAAGGTTTGAAGCATCTTTCCCTCATGCGGTTTCATGAGGATGCTTCAAACCTCGAAACCTAAAGTAAGATCTATACTCTTTACGAGAACAATAAATTAGCAAAATGATTAAATTATTAATGAAATATTTATAATTATAAATATGGCGACCAAATACCAATTAAAGCATTGTATACTAGCTGAGTACATTTCGCGGTATAATTTAATAACGTCAAAAGTGATATTATAAGTATGTAAGTAATTTATTTACGCGTGCATTCTGAAATAAGGTTAATCGGTTCCGCTCATAATTCATTCATTCCTGCATTTTAATCAAATGTTTAACTTCAAGCCTGTCACTGATATTTTAAAATATTTTTAATTTTGTAAGTTGATATGAAATTAAAGAATGATACTAAAATGTGAGTAAACGTTTTTTTTTGCATATTGTAAAATCTATAGAAATGAAACACTTCAATACCTAATCATTTTTTACGGAATAAATTTGAAATACGATAGAACTAGTAGGTACGGTTCGGCCGAGAATGACTACCTTTACACCTATTCTCACATAAAACAATTATAGCGTTTGGTTTGGTTGAGACATAATAAAAATAGCTGACTAATAAGAGATCATCTTAATACTCAGTAGTGGCAAACATTTGTAATTGACTTCAGGTAGAACCTCCGTTCTAAGTAAGGTTGGCCACAGATTTAAATGGTAATCTAATACAATCCGCACCGTACGCCAGGCTTGGAACCGAAGATGGTACACCCACATAAGTCTTCTATTAACACCTTAAAAATATTTTTTCATTTAAAGTAAATAAATATTTCTTAACGAAAACTTTTCCTTAAGAAAAAGACAATTTATTCAGAGTAAATTTTGTGAAGAAATCTGTTTTCAACAGAAGTCTCCTTAAGACAATAGTAATAATTCACGATAAGTAAAAGATATATTTTGTTAACTGGAAGGATAGTAGGTAAATAGATGGGGAACATTACCTTGTCTTACTTCTCGCGGCTCGGGACGATAGCCGATAGTGATAAGTGGTTCCCTGGGGAGCGACGTTTCATTACCGGTCTGTGTATACTAGCAGCGGACCTTACGAAAGGCGAAGCGATATTGTTTGACCATCAATTTAAATAGTTTTAACTAGATGTATCTCTAAAGCAGTTTTGACAATATACATATATGTATATTGTCAAAACATTATAGACAGTTTTTCAAAAACAATAAGACAATGATCGAAAAACAAAATATAAAATCGCGAAGTTTATTACGTTAGATAGTGATATAATACTAATTATACTAATCATATTCTTATTAGTTATAGCACAATTAGTATCAATGCTTACTAGCAATTTAAAACGCTTTACACTTTCATCTGTTGCAGAAGTCACAGAGAAGGAAAAAATAAAATTGTAAGTGCAATTTAATAATACAATTGTCCTACAAAACAGCACTTAGATGAAAATAAACATTTATCGAATTATTCATAATTTGATAAATGCTCAAAAAAAATTACAATAGTAATAAATTACTAAACAAATGTTAAAATTTTAAACACTTTTATTCCTAATGGATTCTCAAAAGGACTATTTAAATGAGTATCCCTATAAACCTTGAAACACATTTTGAATTCACTGTATTTTTAATGCCGCCGAAAAGAAGCATTTACTTTACACGAATTTTATTTTCTTGAGAATACGTTAAATGAATAAATGGTTAGCTTCTCGTCTTACCTTTTTCCTTTAAAGCACCAGTATAAGGATAAACATTATTAAAAGTTTTACACTGTTAAGCGAAGTAGTGAAAACGAGTGCTATACTATATATCTGATAACCAGCGGTATTCAAAGTTGAGCACAAACATATTGCTACCCCCTCTTTATTACTTATATTTTTGTCACGCATATCAGGGTTTTAAATACAACAATACGTACCTCGGGTTGTCTCGTTTGGCTATGTATCTTATGTAATCAACTCATCTATGAGTCTACGCTCTAATCGGTCTTCATAATCTATGATTGCATAACACCGCACAAGGCACGAAAATGTCTTTTGATGTCAAACATCTACAGGTGAACGTAAACTCGATTGTTACCGTGTCGATGGTTGCTTTTATATTTTTTTGGCGCCATCTGTTATACATTGTCGGAACTATCAAGTATTGATCAAAAATTAGCGGGCTGCGGTATTAGTTTGACTTAGTGTGAGGTAATGTTCGTAAATGGCTTTATTTTCATTATACTACATATATTTAGTTCCTATCGTTATCTTATCTTTTATGCATATTAGTTACACGAACACGATGTTTCACATCTACCAGGTGTCCCGTGACGGCTATTTTCTTTTTTTTTATGTAAGATCGACGAAGGAAATTTATATGTTAAGCTGATGATCAGTCACTGGCATTGGACATCTGCATGCAACTTCATGTACAATAGCTTGCTACGGTTTGATCTTCGGTCTCGGACTACAAAAAAAAATCCTTATAGTTACGAGTTGATTCCTTAATATGTAGTAGTCAACATGTAAAGAAAAGAAGAAGAAGAAAGAAGTTAGTTTTACCTGCCACACATAAAAATGAAGGAATCAAGTATCATGTTCTTTCTTATGACGCAAATGTCAAATCACGCTATTTTTATCGCATGGGCAAAAGGCTTTTAGGACGGTATTCCCGACCTATTTCCTGTTACTTGTCAGTTAATATTTATGTCCATATTTATTTTATGTTATCTCCCCTATTATTGGAGATCCGTTAACAAAAACGGATTACAACTTGGGTTACGTGTGTTGAATCCTTGCATCTATACAAATTGGTTATCGAAGTGCTTGTTATTTTTTTATACAACTTTTATTAGTTTACACAATAGTATTTACAGGATCGAAAACTGAAAAACTTTTTTTAGCTCGCTTAGTTTAGGTTAATATGACTTTTAAACTAAATTTGGCGGTACTTTTAAGAAATGAAAGCAGACTTATTGCGGCTTAAAACAGATAATAATAAAAGATAATGGTGGGTAAAGTGTTTATGGTTAATATACATACATTTACGCTGTATTGTGTACGTTGTATTGTATTGTGTACGCAGTCTACAAAACACCAATCTTTTTTCACCTAGTAGAATCAACTACAACGTAGCGGCAAATCGATCACCTCGGCTGGTAATATATTTTTAAGCGAATTACAAATTTATTTCATTTACAGTTCTTTATCTTGATAATTTCTCTGGGGTAACAGGTATAAGTTAGTGTAAATATAGACGTTATAAGACCCCAATTTAATAACCATATTAAATCTCTCACTCAGACTAAAATATCTCCACTCAGTGGAGAGATTTTAGTCTGAGTACCAACTCAGACTAAAATCTCTCCACTGAGTCAAGTTACTTTTAAGCTTATAGATGTATATTACGGAAGTAGAAGTAAAATCTGATATACTTGCTGTATCCACTTAAATAGAATTAAGTACACAAGGTTATACAATATCTCACAGGGGAGAGTTATATACTGAGGTCACTAACACTAAGCATAAATACGGGAAAATAACGTTTATATATACAGCCTAACGTTTATATGACTTGTAGAACTAGTAGATATAAATAATTACGACGGAACCCATTAATATATCCCAGAATCCATTAAAATAAATCGTTATACTTATTTGTTTTCCTTGAACATCCGTCATCTGTCCATTGAATTGCTCCGGAGGTTATGTGATCATCTTTGAAGCATGCTTCATCCATAATTTCCAGTAAAGCAGTTCCGGTTATCAGATTGCTGAAAGATCGACAATTAAGATACAATGTAGGAAAAGAATGCCAAAAGGGGACCTAAATGCCTAACAGTTTTTATTTGAGCTAATTAGTGAACTGCGGCCCTAATCCTTTTAATTTACAAAAGTTTATTTGTACCCAATAGTAGGATTTCTAATGACACAATTCCCATACTTTGAGCCAGAGTACTTCTCTATCTATGACTAGATAGAGAAGTACTCTAAAGAATGATGAATAGATACTTTCTAAGATGACTTAGAAAGTATCTATTCATCATTATGTGTCTCGATGGATTCATAGAATCCATCCATACTACCTGTAAATCGAGCGATGAACGTAATTACCGTCATTTTCGTTTCGTTACTGGTTCATTATTAACATATTAAGAGCTTAACTATTCCGATCTAACTAATAAATAAACAAACCGTCAGTAATTCTATTTCGAGGAGCGACGCAACTCGTAAGTGCATTAAAACGTCGTTCAAATTAGTTTCGAGCCGCTTTCCCGGCTGCTGATTTGTATTCCTACGGGATCCGGAACGGGATCGTTTGCGGGGAATACAAGGGTAGTAAAAGGTTCACGAAGATAGTGTACGGTTCAAGGACGACTAAACTCGTTTAAATTTACGTATTTACTGTTACGAAGGAACTCCTTAACATTCTTTTGCAGCAGTCTGTCCATATTATATTATAATATCTTAACACACTAACACTTATAAGCCATTAGGCTTACAGTTTCTATTAAGAAGCTGTAAAGAGCTGCAGTTTCACAGTTTGAAGAGTTTCATGAGGTATATTATCTTTTGAGTGGTGATATCCAACTCAATCATCAGGCTTAGCAATGCATTTGTAATTTTACGTACCTTGGGATTTTTACTCCGGCATTTTGACTCCGGGATCTCCAACGGAACGCGACCGGAGTCCTCCAAGCGCAATGCCCCTTTTGGGCTCTTTCCCGGCAAGCACATGCGCTCACCGTTCTTTCAGGTACTTACGACGGCACGCGACCGCGCATACCGCCGTCCTTCCCAGGGTCACTTGATTGGACGGTTCGAGCTCCCACTGTTGCCGTCCGCAACCCCGGAAGCCCCCTTTTAGTCGCCTCTTACGACAGGCAGGAGATACCGTAGCCCTATTCTGGTCCCGGTACTACAGGGACAAACTTTACGTACCTACCAAAACTATTTAAAATTGACTAGTATATTTACTGTCCACTTCCTTATTTGGTACTTGACTTCCATAAAAATGGTATATGAATACTTTTTTTTTTACTTTAGTAGAATAAAACTTTTTTTTTGTCATTTTTTAATTAACGTATTAAATTCCTAAACATGTAATGAATAAATAAACTCCAAGTTATCTATAGCAATTTTATTACCGTCTCAGGCGGCAGCGGTGCAAATGAATTAAAATGTCGTTTCAATTAGCTGGCCGTCCCGGCGCTGCTCGCTGATTTGTATTCCCCCGGGATCGCTCTGGGTCGTGCCTACGGGGCGATAAGTCAGGTTTATAGAACAAAGTTCCACTTAAACCTACTTAATAGGTAAATGCGATAAGGTTTATAACATTTAGTTTTGCGTTTCAGTTGAAGGGAGTCGTTGCTGGCTCTCTTATATATGAGGCGACCATCTTAGTCCTCGGGAGTAGCAACAAAATCTGTAATGGAGTTCAGATAGAACCAAAGTTCTATATGAAGTTACTTACAGATATCCAAGGGCGGTAGTAACCACTTACCATCAGGTGGACTGGATGCTCGTTTGCTACTTCAGTCTGATCTCTTATTACTGAAAGGTTTGTTATATATATTTTTTTATTTCATACAAAAGCAGCATACGAACTCGCAGTCTATCTGTTTGGAAACAGCAATCAACTTCAAATAAAAAAAGAGATGAGATTGTTATTGAGATCAACCACAAATGCGTTTCTATTCCCAAGGATTTAAGATGGTCGCCTCATAATTATGAAAGTGAGCTGACAACCACACCCTTCTACCAAAACACAACAACTGCTTTACGCTATAAATAGGTATGGCGGTGGAAACTAGTTTTTTTTGGGGTTCCGTAATCAAACTGTAAAAATGGAACTCGGAATTAGTAAGACTCCGCTGTCTGAAGCAGACGTAATTTTCTTGCCGTTTTTGGTAGATTATTTATTTTATAGACAATGGTACGGAACCCGTCGTGCGCGATTCCGATGTTATATATTTTTTATTCAAAATTGTAATAAAATATTATTAAAATATTGGATCTAACTCCCAATCTTTTCCAAATTGCAACTTTACCAAGGTAGTGGCCTAAAACTTGCTACACCACATACACCAATGAGTGTATGTGGTACCATACGTTATTTAAACCACGTATATCTTCTACAGGGTGCAACAATTAAACTCAAAATAGTTTTGTAATGTTTAGAGGAAAAACACCATTTTTATTTATTTTTAACAACTTTTTAGAATTATTTGTATACGAGTTATTTTCAAAATACTATTTTCATATTTTCAATAGAAGTGCACGGAAATATGTCACGGTCACAAAGCTATGAATTTGTTGCTTTTGAAAATACCCAACGTGAATTTGACACGAGTAAAATGGAATTGTTATTTTGGATAGCACTGCCTTTATGCTCAGATTATTTTATTCCGTAAGAGCCTTGCTAACACCAACATTCATATAAAATGGATGGCCTGCAGAGGAAAAATAGCTTTTGTACATTAATATAGATACTCTACTACTACTGGACAGTTCAGCTACAAAAAAAAAACAGTTCGACTAACGGATTTGTCTACTTCAAAATTCACATAAAAATATATGAGTATTTTACAACAGAAACAATAGGTAAATATATACCTACTTTTAAATAAAAGCAGTAAGAGAAATGCCGTTTCTTACATAACCCTTATAATATTAAACTTAACAAGAAATCTATATTATAAGTACAGCTACTTATAGCCAGTAAACAAAACTTTCTCATTTAAAAGAAGTTCTTACTTATGTGTTTATTGGCTTATATATTTATGATAACGAACCTGAAACTCACTGAAATTAATAAAGTTAAAACTACGTCAATGGTGCCAATAAATGGAACAAATGTATTTATTATCTTGAAAAACTAAATGTAGTAAATGTCTAAACTTTCAAGAAAGATTGTTAATCTGAGTACGGCTCAATTTTAGTATCTTTAATCGAGAGGAAAACCTCTAACACCGTTGGTAGTCTTCACGTCACGCAACAAGCCAAACGACTTCGCAGCTTGTCTTAGCTAATTAAATAGAAACTTTGGCTACACAGCCCTCTCTTTAAATCTAACCCTATACCGAACCATCAAAGTTCTAATTCCACTTGAAGTGACTGCGACATTTATCACGAAAACTTCCAAAATCTTGTATAAGAAAACAAACCGTGTTGTAAGGTGTTCTGGTTTATTTTCAATGGTCGGATATTAGGGTCGCCAGTGAATGAAGCGTCGAGAGATTGGGGTGGCGAGCATTAATTGCCGTGGACATTCGGGTGGAGTCAGTGACCCCCGTGAATGCAATTCCCAGTAGGTCAGTCTAATGAGCATGTTGTGAAAAGACCCGCTTCTTTTGACGTTTGAATGATTTCAATTTTTCTCGTGTTTCTTAAGGTTGTCGAAAGATGTCGAGTTATTTTGGGGTTGGCAATGTTTTTACGGAAACCAAATGGTTAATAATATCCAATTCAGAGAATAAAGGTAGTAAAATTCGTCATACATCATTACGTCGGGTACACCACCAGCAGCGTTAAGCGATTTTGAAATAAAATTAAAATGTCCTTACTTTTGTCTACGAAGGCACTTAAAAATTGTCAGTTACAATTTTTTTAGTCTACCATACTATCAGTACATGACCTCAACTAAGATTATCCGACTAGAAACTCATAGGTATATGTTGTGATCATATATAAATCTGTAGCCTAAATGTTTCGTTAAAAGGACTGTTATTTTAGTGCATAACAATAATACATTCATAATGGACACAGACCCAATTATTTGAACAGCTTTTGTTGTTAATAATGTTTGTAATAACTAATTATTAAAACGCTACATTAAGCGCCACTTTGAAAAATGATTTATTTTATAATTACCGGCATACGATTTACATGGATTTTTATTTGAATCCAATTACGACAATTTTATAAGTTTTAGAAATATCCCGGTCGACAAAATGTAAATTTTTGCATCCGAGATTTAAACTATATCTCAAAATGTTTCATACGCAAAATGTCGCAATTTGTGTCCGTGAAGACGGCAGTTGCAGTTAGTTAGGTGGCCGAGAGCAGTCGCACTACACTTGCAGTTGAGCTGAAAGGTTGCAGTTCATCGTTGCGTGTAACGAGCGCGCTTGACATTTCTAGAGTTTTAAGTAGTCTATGTTCCACCTTGAATAGTTTCCAAAATATGTACTATTTTTTAAATGTGGGAGAATTTTCCACGGCTCGATTATGGTACCTACACCTACATACATCTGTCTTATATCAAATGTGTAAAGCTGCTCTATATTCATATGATATAGACAGGTACTCATATGAAACGTCTGTATGTAATTGATTTCAGGTAGATGTGTTGAAGAGGATGGCGGGTAACCGCTGAATTCAGATAGCTCAGGACCGGTCGGAGTGGCGCAGATTATAGGAGGCCTATGTCACGCCAATGTCTAGCAGCGGACTTTCAAAGGCTGACAGATAGATAGATGTTTAGACTATAATATTTTTCTGCATAAATGGCGATATATTGATCATGACTTGAAATTTTATTGTCTTAATGCCTTCAATGACAAATAGAATTTAATATATGAGAATCACTATTTCTATTTTTCTTAAGTTTAAACAAACACGAATTACTGTTATTATATTTCGCGAAAGACTCTTGAACTGCTTAAGTGCTGTAGACTCCGTATTTCGAGATAAAATACACTAAATTTATAAGGTAAATTTAAGTACTGATGTATTATCTGGATCACATTGCCCAGGTGGTAGAACCAATGTAGTTCGACTGGGGAAGTACCACCGCCACACCTATTTCTAGCGTGAAGCAATTCTTGC
>DWNE01009924.1:0-10616 GCA_018249875.1 Cecropterus toxeus
AACGGTATAGAAAACCAATTAAATTAATTGTAGATACTGAAATACATTATACATTATTTACAGTCATACTTCACGCTTACAAAACTTCAAGCATACACACAATATTTCAGCTGAAGTTACTAAATTAAATTTGTTTCTTATTTTAATTATTGTTTTCTGGCCATTATTATAAACTGTGCATTAACAGCAGTCACACTAAATACGGCCAAAGGAAACGCTGAAGCCTTTTTCCCTAGGGGTGATATATGTCCATATTATCTATCACTTGATGAGCTAGGATGGATGGAAAATAATTAAGCATATCTGATGTGGTAGGGTATAATAAATATATGCTTATCCGAGACGTTCCAACATAGTCCTCAGTGTCCTCGGTCCGCAATGTATGGGTGGCCATCACAGGTAAGACTCTGAGCATATCCGGGATTAATTACAAAATCAATGGCCAGTAATGGCGACATACTATCCAGCGTACTCCATGAACATTTTCTACTACCATATTATATATTTTTTTCCCAACAACAAGAGTAACATTCGCAGAATGAGCGGACTTACATGTTAAATCCGATTCCTAGTACAGTTGGGATAATAAAGATCGTGTTTACGTTGTAGAGGTCTTTCCGACAACAATGGATTGTTAAATAACACTGGCACGCGTCGAATAGCGCGCACGCATGTTTGTTTAAATGCTGCAATGTTTTGAACTACTAATTCACGGAAATAGCGGCGTGTATAGTAACATTGTCCTTCATCACCTCATTCTGGAGCGCCTTTATGTGCATGAGAGCTTGGGAACTATATACCGCATAGATACATTAGATAACAAACTCTATTGTAATAGAATGAACTCCAGAAACAGAATTAGTTACTTTTAATGGTAGTTCGTTCTCAAATGGCATAACACACGTGGCATACCGTCACACAAATTTCTGCATAATAATAGTTTAAGCGCAGTTTTATTCTGGTTTGAATGAAATGCGGTAAGCGAAACATACTTATCTAATATTTTTCAACTTAGTAATCAGGGGTAGTAACACATATACATAGATGATCCTTCTGATCCTGTCTAACACAACTATGGAGTCGTCATTAGAAAGGATACTCATCTTATCTGGCGTTGACACAAGTAGGTATCCATGGCCGTCAGCGGCCTGCTTTTTTAACCGACTTCCAAAAAGGAGGAGGTTCTCAGACTGATAAAATGCTTGTTTATTCTATAAAGTACAAGAAAATGTCTAATTAGTATTCGGCAATCGGCACTTCACATTATGCCTTCAGAGTGGGATTGGCTCCAGAGCTGTTTCGCTGTAGGAAGAGATCCTTGCCCATTAGTGGTAGTAAAAATAAATTAAACAGGGTTTAAAAATATGGTTTAACGGTGTATAAAACAGGGCTTATTTGTATCGGACGCAGTATGTGACCGACGCATTATTCATAAACAATGGTTTAATTAACGAGATATAACTATGTTTTCTTTAATCCTTTAATAAAATGATTTACAGGAATGACTGTTACTTTTAAACTAACGTGAACTGCATTTTGTATGGTTAAACACATTGATACAATATTATTTCAGATGATTTTAGATATATTTTCAGATCTTCTTTGTTCTGTTATAAAGAAAAATAAACGAAAAATAAACTTGTAATTCGTGGTCGATGATATGAATGTTATTGTAACTTGTTAACGTGTAAGTAACAAATGTATGCGTCGGTCTCGGAAGATATTTTTGGAACTGCAGTCATTTTTAATTTTGATACAAGTGCGCGATGATAAGACCTAGAATAATTACCTTAACATATATAAATATCTATACAACACAGAAATATTCTAAATATCACAGAAATATTTTAGATTAGAATATAATATTTAAGGCTATTATTTTAGTTTAATGGAGATGTTAACTGCCGTCAAGTACTTAATTATGTTCGTATGTAAATTACAGGTAGAGTTTTGTATTTTTACATTATTTTTAATTATAGACTTTTCTCTTATTCGATTATCTACTCGCAGTTACAGATAATTAAAAAAAATACATATAAGCGTATGTATAATGTAAAGCTATATATATATAACAAAAAATGTATAATTTGATAAGTCTTTGTGTACGTAATTATCAGTCAGTATCTAAAGTAACTTTTTGCGTAACTCCCGTTATTATTTGTTCCGACTTTTCCAATTTAGAAATAGATTTTTATATATTTAGAAATCAGACGTATTTGAATTTTATTTATTTTAAAAAGGAGAATTTTATTGTTGGTTATTTTATACCAAGAACACTTTTGAAAGTTATTAACTCCTTACTTACTTTCGAAAGTATATTCTACGTACTATTTCTATACAAAAGTATATTCTACGTACTATTATAGTTTACTTAAACTCATCTAACCGTGTCCATCTCTTTTTCCAGGTCATAGACTTCGGCAGCTCGTGCTACGAACACCAGCGCGTGTACACGTACATCCAGTCGAGGTTCTACCGCGCGCCCGAGGTGATGATGGGCGCCCGATACGGCATGCCCATCGACATGTGGTCTCTGGGGTGTATATTGGCGGAACTGCTCACAGGTAACTTTATGACTACTTCTCGTTAATGTATATGTACCCTATACAAGGGTTTTATATTTCTTGTAATTTTATTTGTTGTGTCGAATCTCGAAAATTCCCTACAGTTCAGTTTCTGAGTGTTTTTCAACACCCTGTAAGTCGTCTAGAAGGTTTAAGAAACGCTTATCAATGATAACAATTAACCTCTATACCCAAATTATACCTTTAGATATAGGTATATGTAACTGTTATTTTTTAGGACTTTTAAATAAGGATAGGGATTTGGTCTCGTTAAGATTTTGGAATCACTGACAAGTAACTAGCAAGTGTTTTAATGTTTCTAATAGTCAACTTCTGAATAGTGACCAATAATTGGTGTTGGGGACAGATAAATTAATACTAAAAATTAATCCAATTTGAAATCTTTAAATCGCGACTGGTCCTATTGAGAGCTTTAACGCATTTTTTAAAGGGTATAGTGGGTACTTAGGTTTTCATTTTAGGCTTCGGTGTTAGTCTGTCAACAGTGACCAATCTCGTATCTCGTAGTACTTCTATTTAACATTAGTAACGTATGTCCACGGGCTTTAACATTAGATAACCTACGAGCTTCTTTGGCACTACCATTGTATGAAGAATAAACTATTTTCATTATTTCTATCTTCTTCGTTCCATTGTTCTAAGTTTGAATATTTATCTTTCTATTTCCTTAGTCTGGAAACCTTTTAAGCGAAATAAATTTTCAATGACCTTTTCCACGGAGAGAGAGTACGATGCATCCACTGTGTACATAACTCGGGTATTTTTATTTTTCGAAATATTCTTTAAGAATATGCCGTCAACAAAGGACAAAGTCGGTTGAAAATTCCATATGAGTTCAGAACTTGACATTTCAGGTTTTCTCTTTTTTTAAAGTCATTACTCCCATTTGCACGGGTTTTTTTCGAAAGTCCTAGACCGGTAATGATACCCTTTTGTGTCGTTTGTGTTAGGAAAAATTCAAAATACTTTTCAGTTTACATTTTAAAAAAGGTTCAAGGTTGATACCTGCGTTTCATGTGGAACTTATGTTTTAATTTTACAGGATAATGATTTTACTAACTTGATTAATCGGCATAATAAATCGATTGAGTTTATTTAATTTAATTTGATGTATAAATTATATTATATGATTTGACGGCCCGCGTGGCCGAGCGGTCACCATACCGGTCTAACGCGCAGTGGGTCCCGGGTTCAATTCCCGGCCAGACAGAAATATGAACGATGAGTTTAGATTTCTGTTCTGAGTCTGGGTGTTTGTGTATTCGTGCTTGTGTGTCCATTGCACCCATGACACAGAAGAAAATCCTAGTGTGGGGCTATGAGTGTAGAAAGCGTGTAAAAAAAATAGGTTGTATTTATTATTGAAAATGTTTACGATAGGTATTTAATGATCGCCAGAGAACAACATTAGGCATTAAGTTCACTCTTGTAACCCATAGTTTAAGATATTATACACGTATAAATTAATTAATTAATAAACTTATCAGGAGCGATCTTCTAGCGTATTCTAGAATAATTTAGTACTAAAATTAATTAGAAACTTTATTAATTATGAAAATGATTATGTAGGTATGTGTAGATTGTAGAGATGTTATAATGCAGTCAATGGTAATTTATCGGTTGGCACTTAGAGGAAATTGCGATATCACTTTTAAATATCTATTAGCCTTGAACTTCCTGTACCACTTCACTATTAAAACATCGTGTATTGCTTTCTCATTACAGGCTTATGGTTTATATCATAAACATTTGCAAATCAGTAGGTATAGGTATCTTCTTTGTATGAGATACGTTGCTGCAATAACTACTTCGCGCTAGAAATAGACGTGACGGTGGTACCTTTCCGGCTGTACCATACTTGTTCTATGGCATTGTGGTATTCAGAAACACGTTAATCTCCCTGTTGTTAAAAGTACAGTCAATTAGGTACAATACTGGTTTCATAATTCTTTTTTTTCTGAATAAGAGTTCAATCTTATCCATGATATTAAAGTTATCAAAACAAAAATTCAAGGATTCTATTCTCCAAAATAGTTCCCTTCATGGATACCCGAAACTTATGGTAACTTGGAATGATCTCTAAAGTCTTTTTTTCTAACTACTCGAAAATTCAAAATTTCGTTATAAAAGGACACTTATTATTCAATAAAACTTATAATAAGATTATTCCATAATATAAAAAAAACTGAGAAAATCATTCAAAGTTACCCAACTTGACGATAACAGCAATCTTTTTGCACTTTTATCTTTTATATTTCTTTGAATTTTGCCATTTATTGCAAGTGGAAATACTAAGTACATCCGCGAGACTTATCCAGCTGCCCGGAGCAGAGAATAAGCTTATCTCACAAACGGGTGGCCCATTGTGTTCGTACAATACCCAAAGCGACACACAGCGGTCTGTGGTCTGCGAAAATATTATCAAATATTTGTCATCAATTGATGTCTATCTTTTATTACGATTTAAAAGATATTTAGAACATTTTTAGAAAAAACTCCACAATAGTAGTAAATTCAGTATTCATACAGATACATCAACCATCGACGTTACTATATAGATGTTTTAAGTATATTCTTTATGATTTGGTACAATCCTCGGTTTGACATGGTGGTAGATCTTTTCTTGGTTCTACTCTCGTGGCACTCTTACCCCATGTATGCCAAATTTGTATGACAAAAAATGTATGACAAATTTAATATTTAACGGGTTTGGTAGAGGACAAATGACTATAATGATATAACACTAGAAATTCTTACTCAATCCTCACGAGTAGCAATGTATCTGTAACCGACCTTCAATCCTACATTGAATTGTTTGTAGGCCATCTCGTTAAATTAGTTTTCTGTACTTTTTCCAGGGTTCGCCTTATTCCCCGGCGAGGACGAAGCGGATCAGATGGCGTGCATCATTGAACTGTTGGGCATGCCACCACAGAAGCTGATCGAGCAGGGCAAGCGCTCCAAGAACTTCATCAGTAGCAAGGGTCTGCCGCGGTACTGCACCGCCACCACGCTCGCTGATGGGACCACTGTGCTCAGTGGCGGTGAGTTGACTGCATTTTAATGATATGTCACTGGTACTGTGAGCAGTGATAGCCTAATGGTTGAAACTCGGTCTTTTAATCAAGGGTCCGAGGTTCGAACTCCAGGCACGAATGATTTTTCTAAAATCTGTGTGTATTAGAAGTAATTTTTTTTTAATCATAAACAAAAACGGCGCGAGGAAACCTTCACACCTGTGTTCCCTAAAAAAATAAAAATAAAATAGGTGCGTGAATCTTCCTATTAGTACTTGGCCAACGCGGTGCGACAGTTCTTATAGGTGTGTGCAATCTTTCAATTAGCACTTGGCCAGCGTGGAAAATTACCCCCTAAAAACTCTAATTCTGAGAGAAGACTCGAGCCCAGCAGTGGGAAATGGGTTGACGACGACGAACTGCTACACACGAAATGCGGTGTTAACTACTTTACTGCCAATATTGTGTATGAATTCAGCGATAATGTTTGATTTTATTTTGTTTTCATTTTAGATATCAAGAAAAAGTAGACGGTGATACCTCTACCACGATTTTTTATAACATTCTGAATTAAAGATGTGTTAAGGAAGAAACGCTTAAAGGCGGCTTTAAAAAGTTCTTGAAAGACTGTCCTTAACAGAGATTATTACCCT
This sequence comes from Cecropterus toxeus, assembly GCA_018249875.1. Taxonomy (NCBI): domain Eukaryota; kingdom Metazoa; phylum Arthropoda; class Insecta; order Lepidoptera; family Hesperiidae; genus Cecropterus; species Cecropterus toxeus. The sequence continues at coordinate 6,256 of DWNE01009924.1, forward strand.
GGACTACGGTTTTTTGGATTAGGAATTCCATTTTAAGGCTATAAAAATTGTAAACATGCAGGTTTCTTCGCGACGTTTTTCTATATGATTAAAATAACTGACAATGTCTAATACGCAACAAAATTCAGATTTACGTAACTTTGATCCGAGCCGAATATCTATTATATTGTACTTGAATAGCCAATAAAGGTCACATATAATAGAATAGACGCGAGGTTTCAAGGAAATTACACGTATTCACAACATTATCCTAGACCTTTGACCCTTTTTCGGTGGAGCGTAACAATGATCCTTATGTTCCCTTTCCGTTTTGTTTTTCTTATCAAAGAGTTGGGTCTATCATATGAAACCAGGCGTATTATCTTAATATGGGAAAATGAAAAAATGGTAAATATGAAATATGATAGTTGTATTTTTTGTGAAGGTTTTTTTTGATGTAAGTCGTCCATGGAAGTCGGAGCAAGGCACCAATTTCCTATCGTTTAACGCTTCAATGGAACGCCATGAAAAGCAGTATATACTAAGAAGCTTTTGAATTTGTGTTATGGCTTTTTAGCAGAGAATCACTTTGCATGGAAACTGTGATGGAACTTGTGAAATCTTTTTCATAGATTTCACAAGTCTATGATTTTCAAAGACTATATAATCATGAAAACAAAAATATCGCAATTTACTTCGCATGACAAGACTTCCATATTTATCACATCTTCCCCAATAAATCAGGAGTATAACCAATTTATCACGCTTTTACATTGTCCTAAACTCATGAAGATTTATGATAGTATAGAGAATCAGGAAGGAAACTTGATATTTTCCAGAAAATAAACGAACCAGGAAGCGAATTTCGGCAATTTATCATCATAATGCATACATCTTAACCGTGCCGTGATTCAAGCGTTAACGCGGTTATTTTTCAACTTAGAACATCTCGTCACCCGTATGACTCCTGGTCTATTTATAATGGAATCGTCAGAAGTCTGAACGTGACGTGCCGACGCCTAAACGTCATAAATGCAGTATGCAGACGTTGAATCACGAATACCAAGGGTGGTACGAAATGTGATTGACACTATATAAATTCTCAGCCAGATTTTGTCACTGGCATCAAATTGTGATAATAATTGGGTAATGTTTTGCTCATCTGTGACTCAGACTAGGAATTCGGGGAAATGTTATTTGTTTGTGAAGCTTTACATGTAGTGGGAGTAACGTAGAAAATATTCTCTTTTTTTTAAAGTTATTTGGTTGTTTAGATTTCTGAGTTAATGATTTTACTAACAACTTGACAATTGTCATAATCAAATGCACAAATGTATGTGGTTCAGTTATTTTAACAATCGCTATCATACATGTTGTTTCGTTAATATTAAACTAAGTGTCAATAAAATTCTCATGACAATGTACATTCAAGCTCTGCTTTTTAAATAAGTATCTGATTGCCTCAGACCTATGTATAGTCTTCATTTAAATTCGGTCTTCAAATCTTCATTTCTTTTATTATTGGAAACGTACATCCTCTTGTATTTGTAAGCTTGCTAGACTTCATATGAGGTCGGTTTGTGGGTTAATAGTATTTTGACATCGACAATAAAAAAATATTGTGTTATCACAGATGCACAGTGTGATTTAAGTATCACTAATGCACAAACACATAAAAGTTACGCTAAAGCCGTATGTAAACACTGTGACGGTCGTTAATACCTATTTGAATATAAATCGTTTGATATTGTTGGTCTCGTGCCAAAGTTAATTCGTAACGTGTTGAATAATACGGGTGATGGAGTCCCATCGTGAGACATGTTGGTGTAACGTCACTTATCGGCCGTCTAGACGATTTATATCGAGTCGCCTCCTAGGCAAGACGTATGTTCGATTTAACAGTATAATACTCATAGGTTTAGTTAAGTTTTCTAGCAATATTACACGGTTCTTTGAAAAACAAAGTGATATTAAGTCGAGATTCCCTTCCCTTCCCATACAATGAAATTAGATGAAATACATACGATTTTGAGACATGAAAATTTACCTAATTTAGTTCAGTTATTTCACGACTTTACACGATTTAATAGTAAGCCGAGACTAATCTCCTTCTTCATGAGATCGAAAATCGACTTCGCAACTCAAACCCAAGAACGTTCTTAAAAGTGATCAACCGTAGAAGAATATAGAGATTTACTTATATTATGATGACTTTAACGTTTATTATCGAATGATGATGTTCACTTCGAAGGGCTAATTTGTCCGAATCTCCATAGCAGACACGTCACTCATTCAGCTCCAGTCTAGTCCGGGGTTCTTCTTTGGAGATCTTTGTCATCCGCAATGATCTATAAAACTACACAAACGGCCCTACCGTTTGTGTAGAACAAACCCACTTAATGATAATGTTAAGATGCAATCGCTTTTGGCTACAACCCCTTTTACGTCCCACTGCTGGGCACAGATATCTTCCCACAATTGCGAATGAAGCAACACCTAGGGGAAGCCTGGAACAATAACTGGACGAGTCATCGCATTTGATGTAGTTTAACTATGATATCGTTTTCTGTTTATTTTATAGGTATGTCGAGAAGAGGCAAGCCGCGTGGTCTGCCAGGATCGAAGAGTTTCGTGACGGCGCTCAAAGGCTGCCAGGACAAGTTCTTTATTGATTTCATTAGACGGTATGTTAATATAATATAACTTAAAGGTTATTTGACGACTTATTATGACGCTAGTTAAATGGGAAGAAAGGTTGATCTAAAATAAAACAAATATATTAAAAATATATAGATATGAATATAAACACATTCATGACTAAGGTAGAAGGTAAAAGAGGTAGATTTTTTTTGTCACACGGGAATGTTTATGACAACCCAACTGACTTCATCACTTCCTTCAATTCAGACTGAGCCCAGATTCTATTTCAAGTGATAAAGTTAGAATTTATCACTTCGTCCATTCCAAATTTATCTAGTATCAACTCACTAACAAGTGATTTATCACTCGATCAATTCCAGATGCCTAGAATGGGAGCCGGAGAAGCGGCTGACGCCCGCGCAGGCGCTGCGGCACGCGTGGCTGCGCCGGCGGCTGCCGCGGCCGCCGCACGACGAGGACGCCGGCGCGCTCGGCACGCACGGCTCGCACGTTAGTATCGCGCACCACGCCCACGCGCACGCGCACGCGCACGCCAAGCGCCACGCGCCGCCCGCCTGCACTGACAAATAGCGGGTTTGTTTTCTTTGACGCTTCTTTTTTTTTGTTTTGTTTCGTTCTGTTTTGTTGTTTTTTTTTGTTGATGGTTGGTGGATACAGGTTTAATGCAAGTGTATTTTAGGGTGATTTTCTTATGGAGATGTGTGAGATAGCTAAGGTATGGATGTGTGTTAATGCTACCAATATCGTTGCTTGATTCTGATTGAAATGAATTTTCAAAACAAAATCAATGTTAACTTATATTATAAATAAAAAAATACAATGAAATTTATTCAATTTGCTATTTCAATAAAAAATAATTGATTGACAGAAATTTATATTTTCAATCAAAATCAAGCAATCCTGTTATATGATTTGTCACATATCTAGAACTTAACTTCCTCGCAGATCTCTGGTGTTAAAGCACCCTTAAATAGAATATGTTTAGGATACTATAGTTTATAATATCGATGTTCGTACTTTTTATAATAAGTTGGGAACTACTTATATATTCTTGCAAACAAAAAACTTAAGAAAAATTAATGTCATTTTTTATTGTGCTGATAAAATACAACCCTTTATACAGTTATTTATAAATATATTAATATGAAATTTATAGTTAACAGACATAATTCGTTCCTAAATAAACGCCGCAGAAACACACCTACCTTATTTAATTATAATTATAAACCATATGTTTGTCTATGTCTATGACACTGAATGATAAGATGTCCATCGTTTGCCATTTTTTTTCCAATACATAACCGAAAAAGACACGTGGCAAACACGGATCTTTTTACAGAGAATATATTGTTTTGAACACAACAGCAATATAATTTTATTTATCAAATTTTTCAAATATTTATTTTACTAAACACTATAATTCTCCAACTGTGAAACTACCATTGTCTTTACATTTTAAGCCAATTTCACGTGTGCACATACATTTGAAATATATTAAAATATCCTTGGTATAAATTTCAATTATTTCCCTTTATTAATGAATTATTGATGCAAATAATTAATTAATTAATAATTTGAATGCAAGTAGGGCTTACAGTGAGTTTTATTATTTATTACAATTACTTTAACTGTTTTAATTATGTTGCAATTTATCACTTGGTTTTATATCATACGCATTATACTTAGAGATTATTAATTAGATACCTATTATAAGTTTTTAT
>DWNE01009925.1:0-10616 GCA_018249875.1 Cecropterus toxeus
GAAACATGATTTTCGATTAGCTTGTTTCTTCTTGGGCATCGTGTCCACGCGAAGCCGCGATTGGACAATGTCCTTTCGTATTATATTTTGACTGTAGTTATAGAGTGTTATGTAAATCGAGGGACATATTTAAGTAAATTATTCAGTATTCAATACTCGTCCTAAATATGATATTAAATGTAATATTAAATTTTGATATATTTATTCACTAAAATACATAATTATTGAATAAGCCAGCTCAAACCTTATCATAGCAAAAAAAGCTTTTAAAAAGGCGAATCTTGCTAAAACAAGTACAGCCCTTGCTAAAATTGTTATGATGGTTTCAATAGGTAGGAGAATTTGATGATATTTTCATGTAATTTTCGTTACGTATTCTCACGTGAGACTCGTAATACGTCCCTCGTTTAACCTAACGCCTGTAAAATTGTAATAATATCAGGATATTAATCCTTATATTCATAAAATAAATGCTCAATATACTGGCACAATAATATAATATGCTGCAATAGTGTGCCGAATTTATATTTAATAAGGTACCTAATTGTTCTACGATGATACCTTAATGAGAAAATAAAAAATGTAAATATATGAGACTTAAACTCGCGCAAAGAAAAGTCAGTTTATAAATGCGTAAAATTATTTAGGATTTTCTTCCTTCCCTCTTTTTATTTCAGGTCAGAAGTTTGAAAAACTTTTATTCCGTGCATCTCCGGTTAATTTTTGTAGGTTTTTCTTTAGTTTAAAGCTGGCTGCTATGAAAATTATGCTATGCCATGTATTTTTAAACAATTTAATGACGTATTAAAGCTGTAATCTGCAAAAATACAGTAATAAAAGCATTGAAAAACAAAGACACTTAATTTTCTGAAATGCATAATGTTATAAAGTAAATAAAAAAAAATACATACAGTCGAACATAGAACCACCTCCTTTTCGAAGTCAGTTAAACATATATCTATATGGCACATAGTATGTACCATGTCGGAATGATGGAATCCTCTAATTTAATTACAATTTTGACATATTATTTAGACTCTGCATCAGAGATTAACAAATCATATCATTGTCATGTAACAAGACCAAGACTTCAGCTATACTGTACACGGGTAGTATGTGTCCTGGAATAACACACAGGATACGCTTTACTGTGGTTAACGATGTATGAAACATGTGCAAAAGCTGATCTTTTATACAAAAAAAAAAAAAAAACAAAATTAGTGATTATTATACTCAACATACTACTTTCGTAGGTCTCAATAAAATTAACGCAAAAAATAAACTAAATCAATAAACAGTATAAAATACAATTAAGATTCTAAAAAACTAGTTTTGTTTTACTGAACATTCTTTATAACTAAATACAAGCTTAAAATCGAGTAAATCACAAGCGTAAAGTACAATTAAATATAGTCAGGGTATAAGGAAATTCAATTATCACAATAATTTAATTTAATATACCTAATTAAATATAACTATTAAAACTAAATCCTGCCAATAAATTATGCGAATTAGTTGACGGTTGATAAATAACAGACATTTTTATTCCTATTCAGACGGATACACTATTATTCTAGTACATACTTTAATGACTAGATGGCGTTAGTATGAAGTAAACTTATAATATTTTGATATTAATAAACATATTCTAACACCAATAACATTTAAAACGACTTCACAAGAATAAACGCTTAATGATAACAGCGGGAAACCGTTGTCTTCAGATAGCACAGGACCGGTTGGAGTGGCGCCGTTTAGGGTAGGCTTATGACCAGCAGTGTACCTAGAAAGACCGATAGATGGATAGATACCTGGTAGATGAAAAATGATTTTTGAAAGAGATATACAAATATGCTAAATCAAGTAACATGTCTTAAATAAGTCACAAATTTAAAATTTCTATTTAGTGCATAAAAATACAAATTTGAAATTTGTATTTTTATTGTTATTCTAGACTGCAAGCATTGCTGTCTACAATAACTAGCATAAAGATAACAAAAAATATTTTTTTTTTAGACGACCTCGCGAATGATATACAACTTTCAAAGAGGTTATGCGAAGATTGTTGGATTGAAGTAAGGATTAATTTCTGTCCGAAAAGTTCCACATCCAAGACAAGATGAAGTTCACGAGTTAGGAGTATAAAGATAATAGTTGAGTAGCTCGTTTAATTACTTCCCGTTTCGACGAGCAACTTCTAATGCTGGCTGCTCTGAACTTCCCTTGTTCCATTCACCTTCAATACAATAATTTCTAAGGATAAAAATAATAAAACTTTTGCTAAGTATTAGTAGGTCGATAGAGCAAGTTCAAATATAGACACGCACTTTTATATCACGAAATCACTAACATAGGTACTATTTTAATTAAATATGATGGGTACTAAGTTATGAACCATCACGGCAACGACTATATCTTTTGGTCTGTTTTTATATTCTGACTTAATAAATGTGGAAAGAAGACTATACTAGGCATTCCTTTTGAGTACTCAGAAGTAAGAATGCATCAGAAACCGACCTCGGTTCAGCTTTAATATACCAGAATATATTTTCAATATACCTGATCAATTGCAAATAAGCGGTTGATGACTTTTATTACCATATGCACTGTATACTCATGCGGTACTCCTATCTTACAAAAAAAAAACCCTGCGAATTCACTATAATCTTTAAATTCTATTTTTTATAAGACTAGCTGTGCCACGCAATTTCACCCGCGTTTATTTGAAAACAATCTATTAACCAACAAACAAACATCGCGTTATGTAATATAGCCTAAAGCCTTCTTCGATAAATTTACTATTGAACACAAAAAGATTTTTTCGATTCGAACCAATAGTTCCTGAGATTAGCGCGTTCAACCAAGCAAACTCTACTGCTTTATAATATTAGTATAGATTGAAAAAGCAAAATAGCATGTTGTCCTCCTAATAGTTGTAAATAATTACTGCCGCCTACGAACAATCCACTGCATATACAAGAGTGATACTATCTTTGGTCGATCACAGATGCGTTGCTACTCTCGAGGAGCAAGATGTTCGTCTCATATACAATTGAGCCGGCAACCACATTGTTCCACGAAAACCTGTGATACATCCCCGGTCGAACTATACTGCTTTTATCACCTGGTTTATTTAGCCAGTGTATTAAGCCGATGATCTTAATACCTTGTTTCTCCGTAGAGATCCAAAAGTACTGAAATTGAGTGATATAATGAACTATATCTATTTGCGCAATGAAATATAAAACACAAAACTGTACTTTACTATTAGTATAACTTAAAACAACCTACCCACATGCATTTCTTAAAGTTATACAAAATTTGCCTACAGTATAAAGGATAGTGCAAAGTTTGTGCCTTAACTGAGCACACACGAGCCCGAGTTAGCTGAATAAGGGATTCGCAACCTCTACTTTGATCTAAAAAGGCTCTTCACGTAAGGATTTTCGGATTGCACCGATAGTCTTTGAGAAGGCAGTGCCCTACATTTGAACGCGTAGAATAATAGTTTCTTCATTATCTTGAATTGCCACATTTTATTATATGAATTGTAGTCACAGCGAGATTCGCCGTTACCACAATCCATTAACTGGGTTGATATATCGAAAAAATAAAAGCTTTTAACAACAAAAACCGCATATGCGAGTACCCATTATATATGAAATTGAGAATCTACAACAATTTAGGCATACCCAAAAATAAAAACCGGCCAAGTGCGAGTCGCTCTCGAAGGTATCCGTACCATTATCTTTACAAAACGGCATGAAAAAACACGTTTTGTTGCAAGGGAGCCCCCCCTTAATTATTTACTAATTTTATTCTCTTTTTTGTATACTTTGTTATAGCGGCAACACAGAGACATAATCTGTGACAATTTCAACTGTCTTGCTAATGCGATTTATGAGATACAGCCTGGTGACAGACAGACGGACATATGGCCAAACGTACAGCGGAGTCTTAGTAATAGAGTTGTAAAATAATAAACCAATCTGATTACTGACCAGTAAGTGGTCACCAAATAAAAATAGAAACTGTGACTAATTTTCAATTATTATTCGAGCACTGTGAGAGCGGCTGACTTGCGCGACCGTTGTTCAACCACCGCAGAAAACAATAACTGTTTATAATATAATGAAACGAAACATAAAGATAAACGAATATTATATACTAAAAGCGTGTTTTAGCTCAGGTATATTAATAAAATCGTTTTGAAACCGTTGGCTTTAGACAGGTAGACTGTTACATTATTCAATGTAGATTATTTGTGTTGGTATATAACAGGTAACACATATAACGCTTTGTAATCTACATCTCTGTATATATGAACATGTGGAGCGAAAACTTCCGATCCTTTTTGAGGAATATTGCTCACACAGAGGAGTGCGAGATCTGCTTTATTAAAGTTAATGTGGAGAAGAAGTGCAGAAATATTATATTAGTGTATATTAAGTGTTAGAAATATATAAAACTGAATAAAACGAAATATTCATAGTTACAATGTAAAACAAATACTTGTAAAAAAGCCTGCTAATGTTTCTAATTGCAGCTTAGATCTCATTTTCCTTATAATTGTTGTTTTTCAATTATCTCGAAAATTAATTTACAGAGGAAAAATACATAAAAACTTTGTAATAGGTATATGAAACTGTTTTTAAATTAGGTATTTTTTATCAAAAATATAATATTCAGTGTTATTATTTACTTATGGTACTTAAATTAAATATACGTCTACAGTGGAGTTTTAGACATTTTTTTTATTCATTTTATTGTAATGTTTTTTTTTTTATTATTTTTCTGAGGAAAGATCGAAATATGTGCGAATTACCTACTTATTAAAACCACCTGTTAAGTTTAAATTGGGAATTTTGAGAGCCACTTTCTTTTGCCTCTATTGTTTTATACACTTAAACTCTTCGCGCAATAACGTAGTCCTAGACCTTCGTATGATTTTTCTGAGAAATGCTGATTCGTGACTGCAAAATGTGGACGTCTCCTAAATATGCAAATATTAACGAAAAGTCGCTATTTCTAGATAACTTAATACATTACAAGAGCGAGGCTTCCCATGTTGCTCAGCATTCAGCTTTCCGTTACACAAGATAGCTGCTGTTTTGGTTAATAACAGTTATTGCGTTTATCACTTTAATATTAAATGTTACTTAGCATTATTTGGCGAATTTATTAGCATTTATAGCTTCCACGCTGGTAGTTTTGGGTACTGATAAAAGTAGTATAAATAATATTTGTTTCTATTACGTCTCATTTAAATAGAAATATAGATTAAAAGTGGAGGAAAATATAGCGAAAAAACCTAGATTTCTGCCAGTTAGGTTCTGGTACATGTGTGAAATCTCAAAAATATGTGAAATCTTAAGGAGTTGTCAAAAGATTTTCGGCAAGCGTTATATACAATTCTTTTTTATTCTCAGTTTAAACCCTTTTCAATTGCACCCTCCAATTTGAAGTTTACCTTTGCTGAGGACTCGACTAAGGAATTTCTTAAGACAAAAGATTGCTAAGAGCTGTTTAAAATTCAATATTATTCCGTGCAAATGACACCATTGCCTTAAATTTTCGAGCGAGGAGGAATGAGGCAGAAATGAAGGGAGTGCGTCCGATTGGATGGCATATTTAATGTCATCTGGCAAGACGCCGCAGCCGAGCACATCCCAATGTTTTCCTGTTCCTCCCTAATGTGGCCACTTAACCAAGCAACTTTCTTATCTCCGATACCCAATATAACGACTTATTTAGAATTACGAAATAATTTACGACTCAAGCAAATTGTCCCTACCGTATATCATAATCGATACAGTTGTGCTAATATCCCAGTGTACAGTAATTAAAGTTATAACCATCTCCATATATTTTTTTTAATAAATAAAAAAGAATATGGAGATTTCGTTTCTGGTTTCGTACGCTTATGATATGAAAAAAAATCACGTTGTTGAAGGGTAATAGAGCTTTTTTTATTAGTAGATATTTTATGCAATATAAATGACAATTTGAAAATGCGGTGTATTAATATTGACTTTTAATATGTTACGGGTACTCACGATATGCGATTTTTGAATTTCTTTTTGGAGATATTTCGACCCAGTTACATGGATCGTGGTCACGGTGAAACTAACTAACCTAACTGGGTCGAAATATCGGCAAAAAAAGTGAGTACTTACCCGTAACATATTAAAATGTATCAATTCCGCGATAATATCAGCTTAAAATCATAATATTTACTTGTTATAATACCCAATACGTTTCTGTAATCGATCCGAAATGTACAGGAGTCAATCACACGTTGCTGCCTCTAAGGATTAAGTTAACACCCTTCAAATTTATTCGAGTATATCTGCAACATATATTTCTTCTGTAAAGTAAAAATAAATAAGAATAACAATACTCTTTATTGTAAACAGAAAATAAAGAAAATATACAAAAAAGATTTAAACAAAATGTGACTATATCAATAACCAGCGATTTGTTCCAGACAACCTTACGGTGGATACCATAGATGTAGCCTACCAAGCTAGTTTGGAGAGAATTGGAACGTTTTATAAATATTAATGAATTTACCTAGCTGTATTGTTGCAGAAATCGTTTTTAGGGTTCCGTACCCGTTGCTTAAAAACGGACCCTATTACTAAGACTCCGGTATTAGTCTGTCCGTCTGACCGTCTATCCTTCTGTCAGTCATCAGGCTTTATTTCATCAACCGTGATAGCTAGACTATGGTAGTTGAAATTTTCACAGATGATGTATTTTTGTTGCCGCTCAAACAGCAAATTAAATAAATATTTAAGGGAACATACAAGAAACGTATTTTTTGTCATTTTTATATAAAATGTTACAGTACCTTCGTGTCTCTTCATCAGACTCGCACTTGACCAATTTATTTTTTTTTGAAAAAGGTCCCAATACAAAGGCGGGATACCAAAAACTGTCAAATTAATGAGTTCTATTTGTGGAAGAGAAAGATTTATTAGGCTTCACACAATAAAAATTCGTCTCTCAACAGAGTGATCCCCTGTCGATACTGTAGGACAGTTTGATAGATACGATACGACTTGCCGGCTGTGTCAACCGAAAAACAAATCAATTTATGCTCTTGAGTTATTGTACTTTACAATTGGAGCAGTAAGAGTCTAGCTTAATTGTTTCAAATTTGCACTGAGATTCAAATGTACGAGCCTCTGATTACACGAAATATTATTTGTATTAGAATTCAATTATCAATAATAAAGAACATTTCTAGGAAATCTACGAGCTTAGCAGCTTTATCTTAAATAAGCTAATAAATAGCTTTATCTTAAATAAGTCTGTAAGATAGATGAAATATACCAATTCCCACTAGACCAATGGTGTATTATGGCCTAAACTCTTTAAATTTGAGAGGACACTCGTGACCAGCGAGAGGACAGTAATAGATTGACAATTCTTTATTGACGAGCATTCGCAAGTTACTTCACATAACATATTCCCTTTGAACCGCTTTACAATTTTACTACAGATATCGATATTTTCGTAGCCAAAATTTGGATTGACACAAATATATTTAATCTTTATACATAAAAAGGAGCCTTTGTAAAACAGAGGAAAAGCGAGACAAAATCATTTTCCTTTACTGGCACTATTAAATGAACTGTAAAATGTCTTACAAATAGCTTTATCTGTTTATAGCCGTTTATAAATAGGTACAAACAAAACGTAAGGTTCTTGTACCTTTACAAACTTGAAAGAATTGGATAAAAACATTTTACCCGACTGCCTCAGAATGAGGGTAAGGTTTCTCGGGTATGTATGTGAATACTCTTTTTTTTAACACGCTTTCTACATTCATAGCTCCACACTAGGATTTTCTCCTGTGTCGTGGGTGCCATGGACACACAAAGACGAAAACACAAACACCCAGACCCAAAACAGAAATCTAAACTCATCATTCATATTTCTGTCCGGCCGGGAATCGAACCCGGGACCCACTGCGCGTCAGACGGTTCAGCGCGGGTCGTCGAACTCTGTTAACCTTGTAGCCTGAACGTCTGAAGGAGTCTGAAGGATGAGATGATGTTAGATTTATCTTCATCTCCGGAGAGTATATTTGACGACCCGCGTGGCGGAGCAGTTACCATACCGGTCTGACGCGCAGTGGGTTCGATTCCCGGCCAGACAGAAATATGAATCATGAGTTTAGATTTCTGTTCTGGGTCTGGTTGTTTCTATTCGTCGTTGTGTTTCCATTACACCCACGACACAGAAAATCCTAGTGTGGGGCTATGAGTGTAGAAAGCGTGTTTATTCTATAGGTTTTATTCTTAGACTAAAGAAAAACAATACAAACATAGTAGTTACCTACGAGACTCACGATTCAAATCTTGATAACTCCGGTTTTACTTTATGTTATTTATATGGCAACTACTTTTATACATTTTTTGTCTCTATAAATTCCAACAGCTACCAAATACATCAAATTTTCAATGATAAATTAAAATTCCGCTATTTCAGTTAATAAAATTTGTATTATATTGTATTGATACGAATAACAGACGCATTAAGATAATTGGGCGTCAGAAAAATCATTTGGCTAAAATGAATTGAGCAAACTTATACAAAGTGCATAAAACAAGTTATGAGCGCGATGGCTATCACGGCTACATTGTGCCAGCCAATCTTCTGAGCGGCTTATATCACCGAGTTACGAGTGTTATTCGGTAATATATGGGTTTCATTTGCTTAAAAGCTTTGTACGTTTGCTTTCCCAAACGCATTTTCAGTCGCGTTCGCTCTATCATTAAAATTATCCTGTCACTCCCGGTTATTAATAAAATGGCGTCTGAATGGAGTCAACTTTATTTTTCACCTTTGATACTATTTCCAAGTAAAGTTCCTGTTAAAATACAATTCATATCATTCAATTGTAGTATTCCCAGCCAATCAGCGTTGGCTTTGACCTCCACTTAGTTATAGCAGGAGTCAAATAAACCGCTAGATAAACGCGGTGCTACTCTCAGCGTAATTAGTGAGTCAGTGATGCGGAAATATAGTTTGTACTCTGTAATATTTGATTTTCAAAAAGAAACCGACATATATTTATTTTCTTTTTCTTTTTGGTAACATTGAGGTCAGTTTCTATTTTTTGTTAATTTTTTTTCACGCTTAATAATATTAATGATTTTTTTCAATATATATATATTTTTAATTGATTTTCAATATATATATAATTCGAATGCTGCTACTTTTGCTACGAATATATGCTGAGATAGTAAAAAAAGCAAGGAATCATTTGACATTGTTAATACCGCCAAAATATTTGTACCTATATTACATGTGTGTGTGCAAAAGTCACTCAACTTTCTTTTGCTGTATTTTTTTTCATGACTTTTCATACGTTTATTGATTAGGCGACCCGTAAAGGCGTGCTTGAGGAGTATACAGATTTATGGCTATTTGACAAATATTTTACCTATTTGCATCAAAATTGTCAAAGCAGAACTAACATTTATTGCCATTTTCAAAAATTGTAGAATCTTCCAAGGGATGCGCGGTTAAGGAGTATACCGATTCATGGCTATTTGACAAATGTATTGTACCTATTCACTTCAGAAATGTCAAAGCAGAATAACATTTTTCGCCACTCTGTATAAGCGTTATACAAGGAAGAAGAAAAAAAAAAGAAAAAAAAATATTTATTCAAAAACTATTCAATATATAATATAGTACAAATATTAGTCAAAAGCAAATTAATAAATTCCGGAATATCGCTCATTACAAAATGAGAAGAGCTCATAGTGACTTTACGCTCAGTGATATAATTACCTAAGTACTATTTAGGAATATTAATAAATAAGCCGCTGGTTTCGTACAACAATGCATTCATGCAAAGCAGTACATTTGCAGTGCATGACTTTTAGGGGTGGAATATTCGAACAATCCTTTTTTAGTGGAAATTGTAACCTATGGTTCAAATTTGTTGGCTCTGCGTTGTTGTTAAAGTTATGTGACAATTTGTCAAATGTTTCTTTGCATTATATAGATCTGGAAATAGATTATCGCAATGCAATTTTAGTAACGATTTATACATAAAAGCCAACTTGTTTGCGAGATGGCCGAAGTACCTACAGAACTATTGAGTTCTGGTTTAAAGAGGGTACAGCGTGGTCTGACCCAAAAAGCTTTCCAACTATGTCTCACGGGATACAGCTATAATCATGTAAAGGTAGTTTGATTTAATATTATAATTACATACCACAGTTGTAGTTGTACGCCCTTTTTGCTATCACACACAAGGACAAATAATAAAACACACGCTTTCTACACTCAAAGCCCACACTAGGAATTTCTCCTGTGTTTTATTTTATTTTTTTTGATAAATATGAAGTAGCAAACGAGCAAGCAGCCTACCTGATGGTAAGTGGTTACTGCCTCCCATGGTCATTTGTAAGCAACTTCATATAGAACAGGGGTTCTATCTGAAGTCCATCACAGTTGCGTTGCTACTCCCGAGGACTGAGATGGTCGCCTCATATAAAAGTGAGCCGGCAACCGCACCCTTCCAACGAAACGCAAGAACTGCTTCACGCTAGAAATAGGTGTGGCGGTGGTACTTCCCCGGTCGAACTACA
>DWNE01009926.1:0-10615 GCA_018249875.1 Cecropterus toxeus
CTACTCCCGAGGACTGAGATGGTCGCCTCATATAAAAGTGAGCCGGCAACCACACTCTTCCACCGAAACGCAAGAACGCTTTACGCTAGAAATAGGCGTAGCGGTGGTACTTCCTCAGTCGAACTACATTGGTTCTACTACCTGACAAATGCCATACGACACAATCTGTCAAGCCGTTTGGGTTGTGTTAACATATAAGTTTGACAAACATTCCCTCCTACTGACGCAGTCGAGGAAAAATTTTGACTTATCGACCCTTATCCGCAGATATTATATGATTCAACACATCACTAGAGTAAATACAACACGAGCTACGATTACATTGCACGAAACTTTGAGGTTGAATCGCAGTACAATGTTTAATATGCGTTCAGTAATTGAACAAACGGAATAATTAAGCGAATCAATTATTGGACTGCAGCTCAGTTTACTGTTTGGACGCAATAAAGTTTTACCAACACTACATTTAAATTTATGCTGTTTGAATAACGTGAATTACGAGTCGTAATGGCAGATATATTGGCACAAAACGAATAAGATCCTTTAATAAAATGTCGTCAAGAAGTAATACTTTAATTACAGTAATTGCTTCACATCTGTCGTATGCTAATCTAAATAAATAAATGTGTCTGTCTGTAACATTAGTATAATTTTCTAAGCTGAGGTAGCTATTTTCTCATTCCGGTTGTTATACTTTTATTCCGGCTCATTTTTATATTAGGTACCTAACCATCTTAGACCTCGGGAGTAGCAACGCATTTGTGATTGACTTCAGATAGAACACCTGTCTTACACAGGCAGACTGCATGGTCGTTTGCCACTTGAATTTTATAAAAACGAGTTAGGATTCTAAAAGGAAAATCTTAAATGATGTTTTAAGAAAAAAAAATCTTTAGCAGAAATATTCATCTAATGGTTTTCGCTAGATATTCCTTCGATTATATATTTTGGCAAATATATGCGAAAATAATAATAAAATTAAAGATTTTTACGATGACAATAATTATGTTTCATTTAAAAATAGCTAGGTAACTCTACAAATACACGCGAGTGAGCCACACGCAAAAGCTTGTGAAATAACACTTTTAATTGCCGACATTCTATCACATATTAATTTACTAGCTCTGTAATTAATACGGATTGTTATGTGTGATTATTATACAAAGATAGCTTAAGTATCTTATAAGTGTGAATGTATATGTATAAACCTATTTATTTGAGAATATTATGTGCCTGCTTTACAATGTACATTGTAAAGCAATCGTGACGCTTATGTTATCTCTATAACCGTGGATCGATAAAAAATATTAACAACCGTCATGCCCGCATAATAAAATATTGCGGCAATTAAGCAAATGGCGAGGACCGATAGCCGCAGGATGTTCGGAGTGCCACGAAATTAGATTTAAACAATAATTGAATCCAATAAACGTAAAGCAATTTATGTCCGCAACGAAATTGAGCAACTTTGCAGCTGATTCTCTCACAATAGATGTCTAAATTAAGTCGTTAATTTACTTTTATGTTGACAGAAATGAATGAATATTGTTCCGAAATAATAAGAAAAAGAAATAAACGTTATGTATTTAATACCTTTCATATATAAATTCTCGGTTTAGAGCCCACATTTATTTATGTTTTTTTATTCATTTGGTTGAGATGCTAACGAGCATGAAGTTCAACTGATAGTGAGCGGTTATTGCCGCCTATGATAAAGAAAGTCCTTTACAAATGTTAAATACAGATCTGAAGTCTATGGACTGTGGGTTAGGTTAGGTTAGATAAAAGTCTAGCTTCTAATAAAATAAAGTATACAAATAATTGAAATGGAAGTATCCCGTTGTAAGATGAAAATAGTTTCTTTACTAAATGCGCATGAAAATTAATGCGTATAACAATATAAAGTTTATATTGTATTTCATATCACAATTTTGTAAAACCGCGGACTAGAGGTCTATTTAAACTAACCGTTCAAAGTTTGCTAATTGAATCTAATTCTTCTTTTTCATAATTACGTGTCTTATGAAGATTTGTGTAGTAATTTGACAAGTCCCAATTGCGAGCAATTGTTCTGGTAATATTTAGCTGTGGACATCCTGCTTAGAGAGCGGATGCTCGTTAATTTGTTCACACCATAGTCGGATATAAGGTTTTTTCTTTTACGCCAGGGCAATACTATTTTCATAAACAATAAAATATCTCAATCAAATATTAAACATAAATACATTGTATTTTTGCTCTAACAATAATAACCTATTTACATTAAGAATAAAAAAGTTTTTTTTTTAATTCACAATTTAATGGGCAAATTTAAGTAGCTGTATCAACAGCCAATTGTATTTAAATATTTCAAAAATAATTGGCTATAGTTCAATTTTAAAGTTTTCGAAATGGGACACTTAAAATATATAAAAAACAACAACAAATATAAAAGAATAACAAACAAATTCGGGCATGAACCGAAAAAATATGTAAGAATCGAATGAGAATCATTAATACTACTTTACTATAAAACTTTAATTAGAATACCCCCACACAAATGTTATCTCATATTATAAAACGATTAAACAATGCGTGGGCATCAATGGCATAGTAGGAACGAAATCGTGGCGAGATAAAATAAATATTCCGACTATAAAATGCAAATGGCTCCCAGTAATAGTCTCATCTGGTAGTTATTTCATTCATTAAGCTCGACTCTAGTGAATGAAAAGTCTGGTCCGCCCACAACCCGGTGCCCGATAACTTGTTTATGGCGATTACAAACTCGCGACTGGATACTTGGTTCTACGGTATGCTGGAATATGTTATGAATTTTTGTGATAGAAGGGAATGGTTGATGTTATGTTGCTGACAACATCCGGATCTTCAATTATTTTCATGGCGAGGCAAAACTTAAAATTGCCGTCCTGCGTACTTGCATTTCTTTTTGCCATTTCATCCATCAAATATCAAATAATTAATGGTCATTAAAACGTATATGTGTCAAGAGTTCCACTTCCTACTGACTAGGCGTCCCAATGGTCAAAGTTAAATGAATGATAAGTTGCGCATTTTTAGCAAGGTTTGAATTTGTCGTCCTCTGAACTTGAAGCCTGGGGCATAGGCCTCAGCTTGCCCCCGTCTGGATCAGGGGCTGGTTGTCAGCACATAAGTTAAAGAGTTGATTTCTTTATGAAATTGAAGTAGGAAATTTGAAGGTGGTAGAACCAATGTAGTTCGACCGGGGAAGTACCACACCTATTTCAAGCGTGGTGCAGTTCTTTCGTTTCGTGAGTGAGGAGTGAGGCGAACATCTTAGTCCTTAGGAGTAACAACGCATCTGTGATCGACTTCAGATAGAACCCTTGTTCTATATGAAGTTGCTTACTGTAATAATATACATTTATATATGTATGGACGAACCGCGTGGCGGATTGGTCACCGCACTGGTCTGGCACGCAGTGGGTCCCGGGGTCGATCCCCGGCCAGACAGAAATTTGAATGATGAGTTTACATTTCTGTTCTGGGTCTGGGTGTTTGTGTATTCGTGTTTGTATGTCCCTGGCTCCCACGACACAGGAGAAAATTATACTTTGGGGCTATGAGTGTAGAAAGCTAATGTATATTTTTTTAGGGTTCCGTACCCAAAGGGTAAAAACGGAACCATATTACTAAGACTGACCATCTGTCTGTCTGGCTGTATCATCCCTCTGGCTGTCTGCCCGCCTGTCCGTCTGTCTGTCACTAGGCCGTATCTGATGCACCGTGATAGCTAGACAGTTGAAACTTGTACAGATTATGTATTTCTGTTACCTCTATTTTTTATTTCTTTTATACCTAAACCTAACGATAAGGCAGACGGGCTACCTGATGGTAAGTAGTCACCGTCGCCTATGGACATTTGCAACACCAGGGGAGTCGCCAAAGCATCGCCGGCTTTAGAGGAGAACTCTTTTCACACCAATTTTGAAGAACCCCATGTCAAAGCGAAACGGGAATACCTATAACAACAAAAAAAAAATACGAAAACTGAATAAAATACATAAGTAAGGGGGACTCTCATACAACATACTAACAACATAATGTTTTTTGCCGTTTTGTATAAAAAATGTTCTGTAAGGTACGGAACCCTTCGTGCGCGAGTCCGACTCGCAATTGTTCGATTTTTCTTATTTTAAATGCAGAAACCGCAGGGCACAACTAGTTCTATATAAAAAAGTGCAAGCAGAATAGGATCATATACATCTTTGAGGACTACGAAGTAAAATCGTTAGTTTATCCAATGTAGACTCCGAGTTCATTCACAATAAATAATCGGCGATGTGTACGCTTCCTTAGATATTTATCTCGTGTATCTTGTTGGTGTTCATTTTGTTCCGACAACATTGTAAATTTTAACACTCGCTCTTTCGTTAGATCAATGATAATACTTTTGTATGTAAACTATGCATAGGCGTGTTTAATTATAATTTTCGTAATCTTGAATGAACCATGCACGTGTTTTATAGGCAAAGTTATGTCTTTCAGGAATATATTGTCTATCTGAAACCCTAAAAATAATAAATACTGAACCGTGTTATTTTAGGGTTTCGTACACAAAGTGGAACTTTATGACTAAGCCTTCGCCATTTGTCCGTCAGTCTAAGTCCGTCAGTATTAAAACATTATAGAGAGATGCTTGATATAGTTAGTACTATACCTGCTTAACTGACAGATTAATATTGGACAAATTTAAAAATGATATATATTCCCATATAACGATTGTTTGGTTTATCTATTGAACGCTAATAAGTACCAACCCATGATAACAAATCTTTAAAAATTAAAAAGGAATTGAGGATTAATTGACTTTGTTGCACATATAAATTAAGGCCAAGGCCAAGGCCGGTAAAAGCAATTAAAAAAAAAACAAATAAAACAAATCTCAAAAAAATATTATGGTCGATATTGAACCACCGGGTGAACACTGGTTATTTATTATATTTAAATGTTTCCTTTTATTTTTTGATTGATTATAAACAATACTGTTAACAGTACATCTGTTCAAACTCAACATTGTAATATGAAGTCTTGAACAACCTAAGAATATCAAAAATATTTTTCGCGCGCAAAGTTTTTTCTTTTTTCAAACAATTGATTGAGGCCATGTTTTTCACGAAGCCAATCATGTGTTAAAAGCGTTTCAGTAAGTAAACATCCATTATGAATTATTGACAGGCGCGCTCAATGAAGCTCACAGATCGTAGATTAAAAATAAAATAACTATTTATAAAACCGAACAATGTCCGTTTTATTTTGTAGTAAGTTATTAAATTTCGTACTTCGATTGTGCCGTTACTGCCGCGATTGGTATTTTTTTAAAGATTTTTTGACTTTGATAGTAGTCCAATGCCGCGATGTTTTATTTAAAAGCGGTGGTTTTTGTGTTTTAAATACTACTGAATTTCTACTGATTAAGTTCTTAGAAATTCGACTTTTGTGCTATTTTACTTGTAATAGTTAGGCAGATTACAGAGACAGTGACCATTCAACATCAGACGGGTTGTTGGTATAGAACGGAAAGGTTTCGCCAGGTGGTAGAACCAATGTAGTTCGACCGGGGAAGTACCACCGCCACACCTATTTCTAGCGTGAAGCAGTTCTTGCGTGGGATGGAAGGGTGTGGTTGCCGGCTCACTTTTATATGAGGCGACCATCTCAGTCCTCGGGAGTAGCAACGTACGAGTATCTGTGATAGTCTTCATATAGAACCCCCGTTCTATATGAAGTTGCTTATAAATGTCCATGGGCGGCACTAACCACTTACTATCAGGTGGAGTGTTTGCTCGTTTGCTGCTACATATTTATTTAAAAAAAAAAATCAGTGAAAATGCAAAAAAAAATGACACTAAGTTGTATGTATGTTAGTTTGCTGCTTAAACAATTAGAAACACACACGTACTACGACTTGTGTAGATCTAAAAAAAGGTATAAAGTTAAGCAATGTCAATCACGGTCAGAAGTTGGACGGGTCACACAAGTGACGATTCAATGCTTACTTCTTCACATCAGAGCGTAGGTAATCATCCTTCATTCGTATTTAAACCAGCAGTAGACCTTATAATAGTTACAGCTATTAAATAATAATGTATCACAGCTCAGTGCTCACAGCATCTGATTCAAACTAATCCAGTTTTTCTTATTCATTGTATTCTTTATTAAGCTGTCAGCGCTCGACCGTCCTTGACTGAGCTCCTTCGGAAGCTCCTACGCAATCATTGGAACTTATTTACGTAACTATTGACTAAGATTTATATTGTAGCTTTTTGCGAGAGATACTATGTACCGTTCGCGATGTTTTTTTGGGTTAAAAGTAAGCTTAGTCATTTTCGGTAAAGTCTTTGGAGCCCCGTCAATATTGATGCCGGTCGTTGCCGGCATTTTTTCAGGCAAACAATGTTTTAACAAGTTTCTGCTTTTTTTTCTTGTAAATAGTATTTTAATACAGATATCAACTTTGAATTTATTCTTTTTCCATGGAATTTTTAAAAATTAATTAAGTTTTATTATTTTGTCATCGACACTAAACTTTGAATGTAATATCAAATTTTAAAACTGAGAGTAGAATTTACTATATCCTATCAGTTCTATTTTTAAAATAGCAAATACAATTCTTTAAAAAATCCATATTACTACTAAATATATGTTAATTATAAAATTAATCAAAATATTACATTTAAAATGAATAAAATAGAGACTTGACCTGTACAAAATTTACAGGAACAAAAGTATTTCATTTCATTTCTTTTAATGAGTTCGTTGAGGCTATGTCCAAAAAACTAATATTAGAAACACTTTACTCGCTTCAGTTAATGATGTAGGTACACTTAATCTTTAAGATCCGGGTTGAAATTAAAATTGAAGTAAAAAAGAGCAATTAATATTTGACCGACGATATACGTATTGATACCGGAAATACTCAGAGAAGTGGCAAGGTAGTTGAGATACCTACTTACACTTCACTATTGGTACATTATACATGACTAAGCCCTTTCCGAAACAGTTTAAGGCTTAGATAAAATATATTTGAAGGTTTAAGACTTAAAAATTGAAAAGGTTTATAGAAAACTATAAGCCATACAGAGTTTTATTTTACAGGAAACCAGTTGTTGAAAGTTAATTTTAAGTTCAAATACCTACAAAAACTTGAGTTGGCGTTGAACGGATCTCCAGACCAAAAAGAATAACCATAAGTTACCTACCGCTTTTTACGGTTATTACATCGTCTAAAAGAAATAGCAACTTTACCGATAAACCGCTTTTAAACGCCACTTTTTTCGCCTCTGTTTTTTATCATGAAATGTAATAATTAATTTTATTTGAGTTTGACATACACAATAAAGACCATTTATCATTAAGAAAAAACGCATTCACACATGTACCAGATTTACTATTTTGGCCATAAATACTGTTACAATTATAAATATACTGAATATTTCGATTTGAATTTAGAATCTGTCATTTTACGCTATTGTTCAGTGTGTATTGTTCTTATTTTCGCGTTAGTTTATTGTAAAATATTTTGTGACATTAAAATAAAATAAGGTAATAAATAGAACCGAATTGCTTAGATTGCATTACATAAAGTAGTTATATAGCCAAATACAATTTTTAAAATCCTTCATACTCTCGGTATTTGTCAAACGTTTGTGTACCGGGGTTTTGTTAGATAAGATGTAGGCATCCACGTATTGTTTTTACGAAAAAGACGATCAAAGTAGTAAGGGAAAAAATTGAAGATATTCCTGTCCGAAAGCATAGAATTTTATATCAGGAGATAAATTACATTCGAACAGTATTTGTCATATGTTAGTTCTTTTCTTGTCGCGTGCAAATAGCATGCGTGCGGGAAGCAAGGGCGGGCGAAGCAACCCGCGTGACATAAATGAATTAATGATCAAATGTCCTTACGGAGAATTTGTAATCGACCTTACGCATGTATTTTATTCTACTTGGATCGTTTAAATAATAGTTTAGTATCGTAATAAACACCATTGTTATTTTTATTGGAATGTTGGGATGAAAAAAAAATACTGAAGAGATAATACTTAAACTCTGGAATAAGTATTGATTTGATTATTGATAGAAATGTGCTTTACAAAAAGAAATACAACAATACAATATAATTTATGAATTTAGTCCCTGAGCTTTAATCGCGGCAAATGAGGCCGCTTATTTTCATCCACTTGATGTAGCGACCGTTGACTTGTTAATAGACCGATATATTTCATGCTAAATCCATATCGCATAATAAGGAATAGCTCACAAGTTTGTACACAACTGAGTCGATACTGAGCTTGCTATACCGATAAATATCTACTGACCGTGCGTGCCATTACTGCACGTCCAAATGCCTTACACTTACAGCGGCGTTGTTAAGCCGCAGCTCTCAAAATAAACATAACACTTAGAATCTATTATCATCGTGCGGAGATCATAAATTATTGGAACGACTGCAGGGTACAAGCCGTTGAAATGATTAATTGCCGTTTAATATAAAATGAATTGGTAAATAAGTACCTGTTTTCACGATCGACTTACTAAAGATAATTTCGGCGAATAAAACAACACGTCACAGTCAGGTCCATTCTTCCCGATTCAAATATGTGATGTAAAACTATCGTACTCTGTGTTTTACACGAGTACTTTTCTTTGTCATGCGGGTTTATACTAATACCGCGATTTGCTTGTATGCAGGCCAGATTCTCACGCGGAAACAAACCTAATAGTACCTAATAGTACCTGTAAACCTAGTAATAGGAAAAAGGGCAAATTTCTTCGACAATAGAAAATGATGTATGATTAACTTCCGTCTGTAAATGTTGCGCTAATAATTCATAGCAGACCACGGGTACAGACAAGTAATCCTCAAATCTGTACTATCTATACTAATATTATAAAGCTTAAGAGTTTGTTTGGTTGAACGCGCTAATCTCAGGTACTACTTGTTCGATTCTTTTTTCCTTTTGAGTAGTCCATTTATTGAGGAAGGCTATTGGCCATAACATCATGCTTTGGTTGTTTTATTTTCTTATGTTGTAGCGGGTGAAACCGAGGGCCACAGATAGTAATTAATAAAAGTATTATTAAAATTATGTTTTATACCTTAAAGTTCTCATTTCGCAAACCTAAAATCAGGCTAAACAAAACCGCATCCAATATTCATCATAATTAAATCAAAACATACAAACAAGACCATAAAGTTAGTCAATTCACGGCACGTCAGAATTGCCGCGTGTTCCGTGGAAACAATTAACACGCAACGGACGTGGGCGGCGCATTTCTATTAATGAATTGATATCTACAACTCCACTTTAAATGCGTTTCCTACTCGTTATTTCCCAACTGCATCCGATTGAGATAAATAACGGGCTAACAAGATTTTAATCATTAGTCAATGAATGGCACTAACAAGCTGCAATGCAATATTTTAGTTATGCAGATTTATCAACTTTTGCAATGTCAGGATTTATTTACTGACCGTTTCATGTCTGTCAGGGTGACCAGTTTTATGTAGAACAGGGGTATAATTTTTAATATTTACTCATTTATGTATGAGGCGACTATCTTAGACTATCTATGACATCTCCAATCAACTACAGATAGGACCGGACTTCTTGTCGAGTTCGGCCTCACATCCCTGGATATTGGAAAACCCTGTAAAATGTGTCTTCTTAATCTCAGAACACAGAAGCGCTTGCGGAGAAGTGTTGTACGGCGGTATTAAACCTGAAATAGTTTAGTTACTTCTATTTTCTTTTTAGTACTATGTTCTCCTACAATTAGTTTTTTGTAACAGAGCTGATGTTGAATATTTAATTAATATTTTTTAATTAATGTACTCTAAAAACAAAGAAAATCTCCGTGCAAGAGGAGATAACCTTACATCAAATTAACATTTGAACTTCAAATTTACGCTTAGAAAAAATAAATTTATACTTTAGCTCTCGTTCTTTAGCTTCATTTTAACTCTTACTAATATTATGAATGCGAAAGTTTGTGAGAATGTATGTGTGTTTGTTAGTCTTGCAAAAAATACAGGTCGAATTTAGCTTAAATTTGGCACACGAATAATTTATCTAGTACAATAATATCTGACACCAGTAATATATATAAATGCAATTGTAGATACCAATCGAACAAAAGTGCTAACAATTCAATCGTTATATAATCGTAGGTATATATCAAGGAATCGATTATGTTAATTCGCGTTCTTGGCGACTTCTTAGATCTTATCAATAATCAAAGATCAGTTAGCGTGAAGTAATTACAATTTTATGGATCGATACACCTGTCCACAGGATATGGCTCAATTAGTAACGGAAGATTTTTAAATGTCTGTATTAAGGGCTAATCTAAATATATATAACTCAAAGTTGACTGACTGACTGACATAGTGATCTATCAACGCAGAGCCCAAACCACTAGACGGATCGGGCTGAAATTTGGCATGCAGGTAGATATTATAACGTAGGCTTCCGCTAAGAAAGGAACTTAACCAATTCCACCCCCAAGGAGATAAAATAGGGGATGAAAGTTTGTATGAAACTTTGTCAATTTTAATACTTCTTAACGCGAGCGAAGCCGCGAGCAA
>DWNE01009927.1:0-10615 GCA_018249875.1 Cecropterus toxeus
ATACCGGCGTGACGTTTCATCTGTAAAAATTTTACCCTCATGCGCCTAAAGAAGTTTCACTTCAAAAAATAAATATACTGTACCAGTCACCTCATAATGAACAGACGTCCAAATAACTATTATACAACAATAATTCCAAGTTTTATTTATAGCACTACCTTAATATTGTACCATTAAATTATTGCAAAGTTTCATCAAGTGTCAACCATGCGAATCCAATAAAGCAATCTTTGCTTAAAGGCTATTATATTGCATCGCTGCATTTTAATACGTTCCCACCTTAATGGAACCTCAAGATTGAAAGCAACAAAATAAATCGTAACGAGGTAGGAGGTCAAAATCGAGTCACTTTTTATCCTACCGCCTAATCTAAAAACCAAACTTAGCACCTTGAGGACTCCCGGGGACAGACGCTACCACTAACATATTAAATAAATATGTCGGTCGCCATTTGATCAGGTCCGATGCAGAAGCAGTGCTCGATAATCACATATCAAGCGATCTTCGGTCTTAATAATGAGGTTAAAGACACGTTTTGTTGTGTAGAGCATGGGATTTCTTGTGGATTTTTTTACTATTATTTTTAAGCTCCCATCACCGGTCTAATTCGTCAGAGCGACCGAGTCACCAACGCAAATAAGCGTCGCCTTGTGAATATGTTGTGTAAAGATGTGAAATTGTTTCCAGCAGAGACTCATGGGAACAAACGCCCAATGGTTTTATCTGTTTTTGACATTTGCTAAA
Organism: Cecropterus toxeus; assembly: GCA_018249875.1. NCBI lineage: Eukaryota > Metazoa > Arthropoda > Insecta > Lepidoptera > Hesperiidae > Cecropterus > Cecropterus toxeus. Next base: position 745 of record DWNE01009927.1, read on the forward strand.
CGTTTTTGAAGTTATAAGCGTCCTAAATATAAATATAGTCCTAAGTCCATGATTTATCATAACTGTTCAAAATGAGCTTTATATTTAAAGCATATTTAATAAAATAAAATTAAAATTATATCTTTAAAGTTAAACAAAATTAAAGTGTCGGATTGAGATCTGAAAATACCAGGAAGGAAAATTGATTATGTCAAAAAGTAAAACGATATTTAAAGACAAAAAAAAATTCATACGTTAATGCAATCTATTGAACTATTAATTAAAGTCATAATTTTGCGTACAGATACTGAAAACATATTTTTTGTTTTACTTTTTGGTATGGTTAATATTAAGAAAATTACAATAATCTGCTAAATTGGATATCTTGTTCATTTATATAAGTATTGAATGTACATAATGTTACACCGACGAGATTAGTTTATATACAAATATCTACCTACCCAATTCTTTAGATAAAGCTTCTTTACATGTTGTTAATGATGGATGTAGGTGAATTTGTGATTGTTAACTACTCTGATTAATTCAATTTTAAAGAAGGAGTCATACAGCATAATATTTATAATAATACATAACTTACAGTATTAACAGAAACGATTTTTGTTTAATTTGAGGAAATCAGGAGCGACGATCGCTTTGTATGGATGGAATTCGGGTTGCTAGCTGGTTAAAGGGGTAAGGGGTTGTTATTAATAACGAGGATATAGCCCATCTAGTCTAATAAACCTTTAGAAGATTATATAAGTACCTAAATTTGGTGCTTATTTATAAAAGCACCAAATTAGGTTTTTATATTCTTCGTGATTATTTTGCTTGAGTATTTGTTTTTAAGTACTAATATTGTTCTATGTTTCTAGGTAAGAACAACTCTATTTTCTAATTTTTATCAATTAATTTTAAACAGAATAGAAGCTGTTGTCAAAATATTAAAACAAAAAAATGTGACACATATTGAAACGCTTTATTTGAATTTTCGTCAACTAAAAGTATTATAAAATATTGTCTATTTCCTAGCTTTTATTTTACCACATTGTAGTTATAACAATAGGGTCGTCTTTACCCCTTCCCCTATTGTCAGTATTTGTTGGCGCCATATTTAAAAATTATATAGCATATGTCACTCAGCAAACTGAAACGATCGGTCAAGGTGTTTGGGCTGTAGCGCGTCAATGAAATAAAAATACAAACATATGTACGTTCGAAAATACGACCCTCCTTCTGACGGTTTAAAATGAATGTTTGGAAAGTCATATTCAGCAGTCATAGGTACATAATAAAGACAAGTCTACCACGTTATACGTATTCATCCGTCCGTTCGGCCACGCTAAAAATTCAATCGCTGCAAGCGTTTAGCGAAATGAGACAAATTTCGCTCCAATTTGCCAAATTTTGTGTCTTTACAAGATAAAACATTCATTTGTTTTAAAGCCCAACGCTGATACAGCGGTTGACGGCTGAAGGGAATATTTCTATTATTATTAATTTAACCGACTTCGCAAAGGAGGTGGTTCTATGTTCGAATGTATGTATTTTTTATGTATGTTCACTGACTTCTCTGCCATTTCTGGTTTGTTATTATTTTTATTGTATTGTGTGTTTTATTTCATTTGTGTACGTGAGGCCAACTCAGTCCTCAGAATCTCTAACCTTAATTGATTACAAAAAAGTGCAACTTTGTTAATATCCTCAAAAGGTATACATTGATACCTCGTACTCTTAAATGAACAATTTCTAGTACTTTTACGGCAATATAAAGACATTTGATATTTATCTATGTAATTTATGTATGTAAGTATCTGTATTGCTTGCAATTGAACTGAGTCTCAAGAATTTAGTTCGTTAGTAAAGTCATAGCGCCTATATATCCCTATTATGTGTTCATCCATGAGAATGTAATTTCCATCTCATTTCCTTACATATTTAAGCTAATCAATGTAAACTTGGTAAAGACATTATAGTAAAACAGTGTATAGTTTCTTCTGATCCTATTTTATGTAATTTTTTATATTGCTTAATAAATAAATAAGAAAAACACTACTATGACTTGAGCAAATCTTCTGCTTATCAGGATTTATTCTTCTCCTTTTCACTAGGAACCCAAAAATTTTCCTTATGGTGACTAATCACTGCGATCATCATGCTATTCCATGACTAACGCATTTTAATCAGGCCTATTATTGCTTTAATGGCAATTTGTCATTTAATACACACGAGTACATTGATGAAAAAGATTATAATGTACCTGGCAAATGACTCACATAGAAATATTGTTCATGGGATTTCTGAACCATATTTTTTAGTTACTCGAGTGTATATGAGACTTTCATGCGTCCAATTTAACATTTCATAAATAAGGAGGTTGTGAGTAAACAAAATCAGGATTTTAAGGTAATAAAATGGAGAAAATAAACAAATGTTTAAATGTAATAATAATTTAATTTCACAAACATACTTGTTATGTTTGTGCAGTTATAAATACTATTTGAACTATACAAATAATGATTAAGTCATAAATACACTGGCTCTGTACTTTACAATAATATAATTAACAGCTCTATTAAAGCTAGTCATATTTCATTGGATTTCTGTAACAGTAATATAAATAGTTAACAAAAAATCATGTAATACTAATGAAACTAGGAATTATATATTACAATTAAAATTAATCGCCGTACACGATACAAAGTAAACCGTATACAGTTAGGCGACAAGTTAGAACAATTGTCATCAGATTAATTAAACTATCATGATCCAGCACAATAATTACTATTAAGCAAATAATTTACTACCATCGACATCATTCGAGTTTGGTGGAATGGAATTTAATACTAAAATCTTAAATACAATAATATCATTAACAAAGAAATTGAAACTAAAACGGATATCAAGCGAGAAATAAATAAGACCTTGACTAGGATATCGGGAAATTTAGAATGTTTAGCTGCCTGCTACAACAGAACGTTTAGCTGCCTGTTACAACAATAAATAATACATTTTTAAATTCGTCACTATTTACAAAAAATATATAAAAAGGAACTAATTCGCTCTAGACCAAAATGGCAATGTAATGGCAAATACATTTTCTACTACGTATAAACAGCCAAAGGTGCAAACAATTCTACTACGAGATTCGTTGTCGGGCAAAATGTTTACAGACTGTCCAGTATTAACTAAGGTAATACTATCGCGTTTTAGTCCTAAGTAAAAGCACCAACAATTAAGTATAGAGCCCAAATACAGTCAGATGTAGGGCGGTCGCCCCGCTCATTGCGGTTAAACTTCAACACAACCGAAGAGTCAGCCTCAATTTGCCGCAACTGGAGGGTTGACTTCGTACATTTTGCGGAACACTTGCGCCAGGTACTCTAAGTAGTTCAGGGTATCCCTATATACAAGAAGGGCGAAGGTCATCTTGTCCGGTTGGATTTCCGGTAACTCCGAATCCGGCAGTGGCAGTATTTCCAGTTTACGGGATCGCATGAACTCCTGCAAAGAAAACAAATCAAATTAGTATATTAAAAATGTGACAGACATTTATAATTTGCTTAGTAGATTTCTTTAGAGTGCTGAGTATATGATGTATTTAAAGATTTTCAAAAAGGTGTGTTGGATTGAAACTTTTTCAAAGCTTTACAAATTGTATTGAAATCTTTAATAATCAAAACGGTAACGGTGTTTGTTTATGAATAAAAGTTATTTGATTTGATACAAACTAAACATAAATAAATATGATAAGAGCAAACGCCGATCTTTTGTAAAATCCTAGTAATCGAGATAACTGAGCTAAATTCTAGTTATGGTGATAGATAACTAAGTTTAGGCTTAGTTATGTCCATTACCAGAATTTTGCAAGTTGTTAAGAACTTCAGTTCAACTTACATTAAACAAGCAGAGTACAGCGCGTACGTTGTGCATGCTTTTCGTTATGTTCTGTTTGACGGTCGCGTCCACTGTCACGACGTCATCGTTCAACCCGTTGGTGCTGACTGTGTACAGACCCGCGACGACCATCTTTAGCCCCTTGTACATAGATGGCAATAGCGAATCTATGTTTTTCTGTGAACAAAGAAAAATACAATTAGTATAAGCCAATCGTTGTCACAACTAAAAGACATATATGTCTTATATAAGTTGGCAGATAAAATAAGACAGATATATTTAGTAGTAATTCCTTGCATTTATAAGTGTAGTTTTCAGAAAAAGATGGAAATAGCTCAAGCACCATTGTTTCGAGGCTAACATTTTGCGGGAGATTCAAAAAGAATTTTTGCATAGAAAAAAATAAAAGAACGAAAACTTGTACTTGTACAGTAGTCTTCAAACCTTTTATTTACATAAAGGCTAGACAGTTATGTGCTTTAATTTGGGTTAACTTATCGGCTTACAAAATGCGTATCAGTCCAAATTCGACAATTACGTATATGATAAAGGCCATCAAATTGCGAAACCATTGTGTTCTCACGTAAACGATAGCCGGCTGACAACAATGAGTGCCACCGACGATGTCGTTTCTTTGAAATCGATTGAAAAACTCATACGGATGCACGTTTTTGGCATCAGCGAATTCGCCGCCCCACGATTAAGAGAACAATAAAATCGATTCAGTTAGGTAACCGCTATTATCTTCGAAATAAGAGTACAGATAAATTAAGTGACTGCCTTTCGGCGTTGTCGCCGGATGTGCGATCACTTTAGCTCAACATTTGTGTTAATTCGAATCTGATTAGTTAACGAACAAAACAATGTAACTGGTTTCTTTTTCAATTATGTCCTGTTGAAGACTAACTATAAGAAACTGTTTTATAATCGCACAAAATAATAATTTTCATCGATAGGTTTCCATTTAAAGTTTTTAATTTGGAACCATCTAATAGTGCCGCCGATATAATATTATGAAAATTTTCACAGTAAAAGTTTCAAATTGTTTCCGTGGTGGCTTGAGATATATTCAGCGCGTTCCTCGAATTAGCCTAGTGAATTATCAATAGCCTTTTGATATCCAATGCTGGGCATAATTATGTCTACACTAATGGGCGTTATTACTAGAAGTTAACGAACTCATTATACCCGGTATTGGCTCTCTATCACAACATTTACGATACACCAGTAGTAAAGAGCAATGAGCGCTTTTTTGATAGATACACTTACCATTAAATCAGCCATGAAATCTTCAGACATGGTCACGTTGATAGACTTCGCTTTTGGCAGGGCATCTTCAGGAAACCAAGGGAACTTCCGAAGCCACTCGTAGGTAGACCACTCTTTTAGAAGTTTGTCGAATGATTCATAACTATGCAGCTGTAACGCCTGTAACAAGAGAACATTTTTATCAATACAAGAAAATTTACCCTAAAATATAATAACAGTAAAAGATGTGTTTAGAGTATTCGAATAGGCAAATAATGTTATAGAGAGTTGTAGCCCAAATAAAATATGAATTTAACTCTTAATCTCACTATCCGGTTCACATTAGCGATTACGCATGCCTGATTTTCGATCGTAGGTGTATTAGAAATTAATAAACTATTTTCATTGAGGGTAAAGGAAGGAAGTAGCAAAGTAGCCCACATGCGTGATAATTCTAAGAAAAAAACCGACCCACGCATTTTACCAGCACAATCCCATGATACGTTAAGATCTGAGTACTTTATATCTCATTACTATATGCTAAGAGGATAAACAAGAATAGTGATATTAAGCAGTTAGAACGGTAGGTTTTAAGACTGTCCTAGGAGAACAAAAGTATGAATCAGCGTAGTCACGCTACGGTTCCCGTTGATTTCTTTGAATGATAAAAATAGATGCACCAGTTAGTTCAACGTTGATTGACTTTCATGGAAAAGGACGATTGGACGGAAGATGGTCTCGTGTCACAGCATCCGCTATTGACGCCGGTATAAATAAGGACGGCGTGCAGACTCCAGAGCCATCAGTGGTCATCTTGGTAGCCGAGCATTTAATTGCCTTTTGTTACTCGACCAGGTATTTGCAGGTATGTAATTTAAATATTATCTATGTTTTTGTCACTATATTTTGTATTGTATTTATTTATTTATTGCACCTTTACAATACAAAGTTATGATAGGGCAAACATAATGCCTGATGGCATTCTCTATCAGTCAATCCTGCTGGAAAATTTGCGGCAGGTGATTATTTTAAATGTCAACAATAACAATATATAATTTTCTTAGTGATGTAGTATCTATGTGTATGTATAAAGGTATTTGGTGCCGAAAATAAATGAGAGATAAGAATAGAATTCATTTATAAATAAACTTGGCAAATCACCAATTAGAGCATTGATTTGCAGTGATATAGTCGTTGCTTTGTTGAAATACGAAAAGTTTGTGAAATGTATGTATTTAGATATTTTAAGCGATCCGGCTTTATGGGTCAACCAAGGTCGTGTGAAAGATGAGATCGAAACCGGAGGTCTGACCGCCACTGCCGACATGTCACGTAACAAAACCGTTTCGACATTAAAATTTGACACTACGCCCAGAACATACGTGACATACAACTAGTAAATCAATTCAATCTTAAATCCCATCAAAATAAGTTCCTATTTGTTTGTGCCCGATCAAAACGGCAGATGCATCGAATTGGCAATAGTCCCTTGCAATTGAAACATTGTTACACAACAATACAACTAATTAAAAACGATTTCAAACGTTTCCTAAAATCGTGACAAACAGCCCAAAAAATCTTATATTGTACAAAGTCCTTATCGTTGGATCGACGCAATATTCGAAATCAAAGTAAAATTTCCGAATAGATTTAACGAGCTTTATTCATAAACCACTGCAAACCATTGTGATAATAGGCCGTGATAGATAAAGCTGATTTAATAATAAATCATTTACTTAATTTGAAATAATAATGATAAAAGCTGTTTAAATAAAACATAAGCTTTATACAATTGTTTGAGAATAACAGAAGTGCACTCCGATTGTGAACGGTAGATTAATACAAGCGTCATCATTATGTTAAGTCATAACAGTTTATTTAAGAGAATTAAAATAATGCTTCGGTGGTCATATTCGCTTGGAGATGGAATGCGATGTTTGTGTACACGGCTATGTTGGTAGCTATGTGTGAATCACAGGTGTGCGTCCGGCAAATACGCCACGCCATATCCGAAACTGCCATTTGATAGTAAACTTTATTGATAATGTTTGTTTGAATCAGTGGTACTCTATGTAAAGTAATAATTAATTGACATTAACACCAAAACTAGACACAAACGCTTAATTTGAAATGATTCTTGTGCGTTCGTGCTCATTCAGTAGCGAGTTAAAAGCTCGTTGTTATAGTTAGAACATCATAGTTACGATTCCAAGGATTAAGATGGCTACGTTCGCATTCGAAGTTACCGTGGGTGGGCCGTTAGCTTAGAAATTTGACGATATAGCATCCGGATACCTAGCTCGAAACATCGGAAGCTTATCAAATAAACATGCACTCACACTTGCGCAACTTGATATATTTACCGCACACGTGCGCACACGTATCCAACGCGGCAGACAGCCTGTCGCCCGTGTGAAGAACGCTATCGCACTAAGTATGTATGTAATGTCATGTATAATTCAATGTTTATATATCTAGCTACATTATAACACGATAGCATAGCAGATGGACGCCTCGGAGCATGCATGTATGTAGAGAGCACACTGACCGATCGCATTACCCGCTTGCATTTTCAAAAAGCGAAGAATGTCGAGACTTTTTGATGAATATCAGCGTAATTCCAGTTTCTAAATGTGATGTGATAATAATTTGACACCGGTGTGCTCTAAACCGTGTGTCTTATGGTATATTCACACGGTGGCCGGAGCGGAGTCACACAGTACCGGTAGGGTTCGTTGAATTTGTTATTGCGTTCTCGGTACGACGGCCAGTTATTATTCGTAAGGAATGGGTTGACGGCAGATATGATAACACGTGTAATTTGGATATTTAGTTTTATATGCCACACAGTTTCTTTTCCTGTTACGTTCTTTGTTTCAAAGGTGTTTAAAAAGCATGAGTAATGTTTTAAACAGAGAATCGATATGCATAAATCTGACATACAAAACTCAGTTCAGTTCACAAGGTGGAAAACGCGAAATCGAAACAAAGGAGATGTAAACGTCCTTGTAAATCGTTAACAATGGCGGTTCATCGTCTCGGGTCTTCGTCTAAATCGCAATAAATATGATACATTAGTAACGAATGACCGACATTAAGGGGAGAGACAGAAAAAAATCGTCGGGCAGGTGTGTCGCGCAATACTAATGCGCAATCAGTATTCGATGCGTACGCGCACCGTCCTGTACTTCGTTCCGGCTACTGTGCGTCGATAATGTCATTTTACGACGGGGAGGCAGCGGTGAGCGGACAGGACGTCGCCGTCGTTACGACCGGCGAGCCTATTACAAATGCCACCATACCTCATACGCGAACATCGCACGCCACGCCACGACGAATTAAATCGAAATCAAATCATTGTTCCTCCTCCATTGACCGCTCGACACACAATCACACGTTGACATTATCAACTTGAATCGAAATGGTTACGTTCCGTCTCTGACGACGATACCACAAAACACAATGGTAGAGGGTCATCCATAAATGATTCGAGGCGCGACAGCGACATCACATTATTGCTCGTTGATCGGGCCACCTTACTTCCGATTCGGAAATATTATATTCCTGGGATTGAACTGACAGAATTGTCTTAAATCGATTCTTAAAACTAGTGATTTATTAAGTGCGCTCCATTCGATGCAAATTGATGTTTGGCGTTTCCGAGGGGTTTATGATGGAGCTTTGGACAGCGCGTCAAAATTTCAATGCGGACATAATTGAGGGGTTCGAACTATGTTGAAAATTGAAGAGGGCGATGTGCCGATGTGGCGTCACATGAACGCAGTACAAAATTATAATTAAAAGGGAGGAAGCGACCGTGGCCGGACGTACAGACGCAAAACCGGCGGCGCCCGCGTCGATGCAATCTCTCTTCCACGCCATCCGACGCGGTGAGAAAACGGCGCTAAAAACGTGCACGCGAGGAATCGTTAATGGATGAAATTTCGTGTGAAACTTTCCGGCACCGCCGACGATATTGCCAAAAGTGCATAGATATGCATTTCAAGAGTCTTACGCCTTTACGTCGCGGTAGTGAGTAGGTACTACAGACACTTTCATTCATAAATTGATAAAATCACATTAAGCCCTAAAGGTATGCAGCGATGTCCTTAGTTTGAAGTTTTATTGGTATTGGTCGGTCGCAGGCTGCGTCCGTTCATTTAGAGCGACGCGGCGGGCATATCGATGCGACCGCGAATACTACGTCGCGATTGTCTCGTCACCCGACTCGATTCATCAATGAAAGCGAACGAACAATTTTATTAGAAGTTTTCAATTACCTGTTATTATGCTACCAATTGTGGACTGACTTAATAATACCTATTAGATCATTGCTATATAATATTAACCTGTGTAAATGGTTATTACGCGAAGGGTTGTAGGTTCTAATTGTGATTACATATAATTAAATAATGTCTTTAGATTTAATGTTAATGATAATTACGATTTAACTTATTATGGAATGTATGTCAGTATAAACAAATTTCTCTATTTATATTAGTAAATTCTTAAGTAATTTGTTTGTCTTTTTAGTTTTTCTTCTCTATTTATTTGCAAGCGTTTGAAAGCGTCCGTGTAGTTTTATAAGTATAGGTTGTTATTATATTTTTAAAGCCGATAGAGTTCTGACCAGCCGTTCCTATTTATGTATATATAATCTTAGAAAATTAATTTAATATGTATGTAATTACAATAATACTTACAAGATGGTCCTTGTATTTCGCCGATGACTCGTAGGCATTGCGTG
>DWNE01009928.1:0-10615 GCA_018249875.1 Cecropterus toxeus
CATTATGTTTATACATATTATTATTAAAGTTGTGTAGCTCGCGAGTGAGTGACAGAAAAGATATATATCTTCACCAAAGAGCTAATCACTCTTCGGCTCATACGATTTTCAATCATATCTTTATATCTGAGTGATATGCTTTAATATGAACGAAACGAATGAGATCAATGAAATGAAATAAGATACGTGACATAGTTGTCAACATTAATTTTAAGGCATTCTTACTATAGACGAGAAAAAAATATTTTTTTGCAAAGTAAATTAAAAAGATAATCGTACACATTGTTTGATTTGCACATTTTGACAAAAACAAATACAAGATAATATAAACATACCGCAATTATATCTTCAGATATATTGATATAAAACGTTACAAAGAATACCTTATATCATCAATACGTTATATAAAAGAGTGATATATATCTTGATATGAAATGATATATATCTCTCTTATCGTTCTAGTGATACATTTCTAATTCTTATTGATGGTTATAACTAGTGTCGTCAGTGGTGTTTAACACAACGCATCTGTGGCCAACTTCAATTTTTAACCGACTTCCCAAAGGAAGAGAGGTTATATTGCTACCAATACATAATAGCCATAAACTCCTGCAAAACTTTCGCTATCCCACCCATTTTTGAAACAGGTTTTCCATGTGTTACTCCCTCAAATCTCATCTTCTACTTTCCAGATGCTGGTCCAGGTGCTGCTGCTAGCCTCAACCCTGGCACTGACCAGCGGTGACGTGTCCCACATTCTCGAGGAGCCCTCCACTGAGCCGCCACCGCCCAGGCCCTACGCCTTCGCGTACACTGCTGGCCGGTACCCAGGTCAAGTTGACAGGGAGCATGCTGAAGTAAGCGATGGCAGCGGGGTTGTTAAAGGTAATTTTTATTCTTGTGACGTTGCAAACATGTGACGGTTACAAAACTCTTGGTGGTGAAACTGCAGCGGTACCGCCTCCACGCCTTTATCTATCTTTTATCAGCAGAACGCTGAATCGTTGCGTCGTAATAGGTTCAAATCATCCTAATATCTTAATGTACATATAAGAACAGAAGTGCTTTGGTCCGAGTTTATCATGTATGAATGCCTATTTCCCTTGATCACGGTATCATCCTTGAATATCTGGACCGCTAACATTTTTTATGGTGTTTGTTATTGTCAGGAAAAGGTTTTTATAAAATAAAAAAATCAGCATATTTAAGAAAATCTAACGAATATTGACCATAGCTGGCAGTGATTTAACCTCGATTTTAAAATTCATAGATAAGACAGGTCAAAGTCTGTTTCCTACACCGTAAAGAAATGATAAATAATTTTAAAATACGGATAGGACATCATGTTACAAAAATCATTAGTGCGTATGCCTAAGATTAGAACCTCGGACCCACTGTTCAAAATAGACTATGAAGAACATGAACTATAAGATAATATTTTAATCCACTATCTTATCCATTCCAGGCAGATTCTCCTACGTAGATCCACGGCAGCAGGTCCGCACTGTGGAGTACATTGCGGATAAGGATGGTTTCCACCCCTCCCTCAGCGACATCCCTCCAGAGCATCCTTCGGACTCCGAGTCCGTAGCCAGGGCTAAGGACAAGCACTTCAAGCTATACGCCAAGATCGCTGAAGAGCACGCCACGCACCCACATCCTGATGGTGAGAATTAATTACCAATTCCTATCCCAAAGTTACATTACGTTTTCAATTAAGGTTTAAGGAAATTTACTTCCCATTATATCACATAACATTACTTACATGAGGAACTTACATTTTACACTTTAGTTTGCGCGTACATGAGTGTGTGTTATAGCGAAATAAAAATAGTAGGTAGGTAGATTTAAATTTTTTAGAAGCATTATCTATATTAAGAAGTAGGTAGTAAGAATAACGTATACTAATAATTATGTGTTTATTGTAGATCATGGTCAATTTGTATAAACACATTCTACAAGTCCAAGAAAGCAGGAGTCAGAAAATTATCATAAAATGGTTATTTTCTGATTCCTATGTGTTAATTACTTACCATGATCGCTACTTACCGCTGTTGTTAGATGAATACTGGTGTTACTGCAATGCCTAACATTTTCTTTAAGAGTTTCATTATATTCCCCACCACACATCACCTGCAGATTGACAGACACGTTCTATTGATAACTTCATGGAAAACTTGTGGCATATATGTTTCCAAACGTTTGCTTCTTTGTCACATTTTTTATCAGATTAATGGTAGTTTATCAGAAGTAGTAAACGAGCATGCAGTCGCCCTGTTATCACGTGGTTACCACGCCCGTGGTTACGTCTGTAAGCAGCTTAAAATAAAAAGGGGATCTATGTGAAGTCGGTCACTAAAGCATTACTACTCCCGAGGATTCAGATGATCGCCTCATATATAAGTAAGCCACGAACCATACCTTTGCACCGAAATGCAGGACTGCTTCTGCTGCCCGGTATGTGGCGGTATGCCCGGTCAAACTACGCTGGTATTACCACCACAATTCAATATAGGTACCTATTATAATAAATCTAACTTAAAATTACCTTGACATTTCCAGCTGTATCCATCCCCCGGCAATCAGCCGCGGTGGCGGCTGCGGCAGCACGGCACACGGAGTTGTTCAGGGTGATCGCTGAGCAGCACGCGAGGATCGCGGCGGAGCGGGAAGCTCTCCAGCGCGAGGAGGAAGAGAAGCAGCACCTTCAGGAGCTGGAGACGGACCACTAGGCTCCAGATGTCCGTTACGTGGGAGTTTGTCGAGATTTTGTTGTCACTTGTTTTTTGATTTGTGCACTAAACAGCATAGAGACTTATGCTGTCGCTACAGCTGTTTATTTATAAGTTTTTATTGATATTCTGAGTATTCAGAGTAACAGGCATCATAGGTAAAGTAATAGTATTTGTAATTCATTTCATGTCACCAAACAAAATCTTTTTCACAGACTCTAGAGGGGCATAGTCAAAAACACTGATTATATTATTGTTATATGATTATTCAATGTGTTTAATTAAATTAATTCAAAGTTTAAAATTTTTTGAAAAGTTATTCCAAAATTTATTCATGAATCTCAGTTATATTTAGGTGCCAATTGAAACCTAAAACATATACGCAAATGTACACAACTTGAAACATTTCGTATGAATAATTCATCATTTACACTGATGTCTGATCTTACGTCAATACCAGTAACGATGGCCTCAGACTCAATGTATAAATAAGTGAGAATCTCGACAATTCTTTTAGTAGTGCGACACAAAGAATACAATTAGTGCAATCAACGTTAACTAAACGACATTTAACTAATTAATAACTCACTGTGATTTACGATGACAACGTATTTTTTTTTATTTTTGCGAGTTATTTACAGAATCATATATTTTGAATAAGTTTTTGTTATTTTTATAATTTTCGAAATATTCAAAATGATGGGACTTTGTTTCCACAAAACAGAACTCTTAAAAAATAATATATAATGTAAGTTAAATTATATGTAATATAGTATTATATTGTATATAATTTTATCCGAGAAAGTATGTTTTGTAATTTTGATATTTTTTCATGCGATGGCCATATTTGTAAATGAAAATAAAAAATACATCTATTTTAGTTGTAATTTTCGTGTTTCCAATTGTAATCCCGCGTGGCGCAGCGGTCACCGCTCTGACACGAAAGGGTTCTGGGTTCGATCCCCGGCCAGACAGACATGTGAATAATTAAATTAGATTACTGTTCTCGGTCTGGGTGTTTGTGTATTCAGCTTTGTATGTGTCCATAGCACCCAGGACACAGGAAAAATCCTTATTTTTGGCAATTTCCATCCGGCATTGGTCGCGCTGTACTGCAAAACAGTATGGCAGCGTGCGCGTTCTTGAAACGACCGCCACTAACCGGCTCACACAAAATCGTATGTGTGGAAATTCTTACCTTTCATTTCCGAGTTTAATTGGGAACATATAGATTATTATTCAGGTATAGGTATTTAAAAATAAAAGAAAAAATGATTTCACACGTTTATTGGTGCTACAAACATTTGTCAATTGTGATAACAGACATCGCCACTGTCCATCTATCCGCTGCTGTCTGAAAAATCGAAATAACAGTTTATTAGAATTTACACATGTGGTGATTTTCTGCTACTCATCATGGGACGGCGTCACTTGTATTTCTGAATCACGTTTTCGATGTTTTGTCCACATCTTATATACAAGCCGAACTGAGTTTGTATCAGATTGAAGTAGCAAACGAGCATGCAGCCTAATAAGTGGTGACAGCCGCACAACTTATTTCTTACAACATCCTTACTACATACCTACTACCAGGTGGTAGAATCAGTGCAGTTCGACCGGGGAGGTACCACTGCCACATCTATTTCTAGCGTGAAGCAGTTCTTGCGTTTCGTTGGAAAAAAACATCTGTGAGCCATTTTTACGGACCTATTCCTTGACCTTTCAAGTTGTTACCTCTAGAAAAGGTGACAACTTGAAAATGGGAGTTCAGTAAGAGCGGTCAGAAAGATTAACAAAAAAATACTCACTGGTAGGTGGTGGTGGTGGAGGGCCGCCTTCGGGGCCTCCGCCATGGCATTCAGCATGATCCTTGGTAGCCTTTATACCGGCGTTGGGCACGAGGCTCATGCCGCTCTGCAAGAACAATTGTTTATGTGGTTGGATGGTGGAAGTCTCTGTGCTATCTGGTCTCGCCCATTTATACTTTGTGCATGTGATGTAGACGATACAGTAATCTTAATTCGCGAGGGTTATGTTCCCCCTATATGCCGAGGTTACAGAAATACTCAAAGAAAGCTGACATGCTAGCAGAAGGCATCGGAATCTGTTTACTTGCACCGACTACATCTGCAAAAACAATTTTTGCCGCGATTACAAGAAAATTGGGAACACAAAGTGGCAAGAGTGCATGAGTGCATGTAAAGGACCAAGTGGAGCTAAAGTTACTGCAGATCACACGTTTCTATCATTTAAATAATCGTTTGTTTTATAATTTGCCTTAATACTTCATTGCTTTCTTGGTATGTTCAAACTGTCTTTCTGAGAAATTTATGATATGACCGGGTATCTTATTGTATTGTTCCAAGTTACATCATGTTAGTTCTCAGAAATAACAGCGCATTTGATCGATCGAACAATGATTCATCTTTCAGAATTTCATGGGCTGCGATAGACGATGGTTTCATTACTTCCAACATATTTAGACAACTCCAAATAAAAACTACAGGAGCATGTTTAGATATTACCATATTCCACGAACCAGCAAATATTTGATGAAATGAACCATATTCATGTTTTAAAGCTACGCCACGTTAGTAAAAATGTCGAAAATTTTTGGATGAAGAGCATTAATATAAATATTTCTTACCACAACAGCAAACACGATAGCCACTATGGCCAACAAAGCTGCTAGAATCTTCATGATACTTTCCTCGACACAACTGATGATGATACAACGCACACACGGTTTATATATTAAACATACAGGAAACCAGAAATCATATACAATAGTTACTCAACAAAATGTTATAATAATGGTGACAATTTAACCGATAATTTGGAAGCGCACTAGAGCGGACATAAATACAGATGGTCCTTGACAATCATAGCGTGAAAAAAACGCTTAAAGATAATCATTCAGATCCTCTCATTTTAAATTCCCTTTATTTATATGTTCTTCACGATCATACTAAGCAATCGTATATTTTTTTCATTCAGAAACATTCTGAAGATACCTATTAAAATGTAACGGGTCCTCGCGAGATGCAATTATTATTTCTTTAGTGCCTTTATTTATATTAATTCCTTTATTTTGATCCAGCTATGTATGAATCGCAGTCACCTGGTAACAGCTGTGGTTATACAAATAAAGATATCAATTCCGTGACAATATTAGTGGTAACTGATATAATTGACATTTTCAGTAAAATATTGAGTTATTTGTGGATTTGCTTAGTGACAATTTTAATACTGTAGGTTGTTATTATACCCTGCCTATCCTTTATAAAATGTAATATATTATGTTATTCAACGATTTTTTTCTCTAGCTATCCATTTATTACGATTTATTCATTATTGAAATAAGTCACTCAATTTTAAGAAGTCTTTACAGAAATTTAGAAAATTTTCAGCCATCAAAAGCTTTATGAAAAGAAACAAACGCTTATATTTTAATTCCTTTTAATCACTTAATTATACCCTCCACTTTAAAACTCTCAAATAATTAACTATATATTTTCGGTAATTGATCCTATATCACTATTTGTAACATGTTAATGATTTCAATCAATATCGAGTTTCTTAAAACTGCCCTGAATCCCAAACAGATTCTCAATAGTGGCAGGCTTTCCTCCAACTCGTAGCGCCTCGTTCACTCTCCGCAGGTTTTCTTTTTTGAAGAACTCTGGATTATCTTTAAGAAGCTGGATGTTTTCATCTGAAAAATTATAATATCTTACGTCTTAATCTTAATTATGTGTTATGTCTTAATAGTAACCTGAGACTTGATCTCTTCGTCTCTTGGTCCAGTCTATCAGACCAGCTAGAGTACTCAGATATCTACCTTCTCAGAAATCGGATTTTTACTAGATTACTAGACTAAAAAGATATTGATAATAATCCATTGAAGGACCACCATCGTATGATTTTACATTACATTACAGGGGCCTGGAATTATTATAATAATTAAGAAATAATTTCTAATGTTATTGCATTATTAATCCCTGTAATAACTCACTGACATCTGATAGACTATATGTCTCTTCTCATTAAATAGGATTATTTTTTTATATTATTGAAGTAGTAAACATTTTTGCAGTCCACCTGATGATCGCCACCCCATACCATACCGTACCATATTCAACTGTAACCAACTAATATACAATAGACACTCTAACTGAAACACGATCACAGATTCGATGCTACTTCCGAGAAATAGAGTAAATGACTTACTCAGACAAAAGTTAGCTGGCGTCCACACTACCGAACCGAAAACCGAAAAACTGATTCATACCTATTTGTTGAGGCGGTGGTACCTCAACGTTAGATCAATGTTAGTACTTTTACATTTCAAATGTTACTTACTCTTGAAACTGATCCAATCCTTCTCCTGTCCGCCAGACTCTTTGGGCAATGCTTTCTTCGGAACAAATTTCTCCAAAGTATCAGACGGAATTTGATGTATGTGGATGATGTCTAACAGTTCCTTTTTCATAAATGGCCGCAGCAACATCATGAGCTTGTCCATGAAGGATGGTGCGTTGAGGAAGTGGACTTCCTTCAGTTTTATTAACATACATTCCTGTTAACCATTGACAAAGAATAATATCTGGTAATTTAGGATTCTTCTGTTAATGTACATCAGTCGAATAAGATAGGATATTCGACTGAAATTTTATACAAGTACGAGTAGATAATCACGTACCTGTACGAAGTAGAGAACTTGTCGTATGGTCATCAGATCCAACTTCGCAATATGGCCCATAACAGTTTGATCCATATCAATCATTAAGACAAGCCTGAAGAAATGGTAAGTGATTTTATTTCAATTTTGTGTCACACTTTTTTGTTAACATACGTGTATGATGTGTAATGAGTCCCTCTTGTATGTTCTTGAAAAAAACGATTTTCAAAGGTGTTTGTACTCTATCTTGCAGTCTAAGATGAGATTCGTGCTCAACAGTGAGACAGTAACAGGCTGATGATGTGAGATGTTACATTTTTAGGAGATAGACAAATAAGTCTAAAATTTTAATCGTAGTAGTAACGGTTACTGACAGACAGCAGTATGGTACTTCCATTAAAAATATACAGATACAGGTATTGGTAAAGTCATACCCAGGCCATGTGCCTTCCTTGTATTGAACTATGTCAAACAACATCATAAACGTTCTGATAATGTTGCTGAAGTGGAAATCCCGAGGGTCGTAGGTCAGCAGCCTGGCGTATATGCCCTTATAGCCTCCGGTCGTCGGGGTTAACAATGGAGCTACCAGCCTGGAAAGAAAATACACAAAGAAAAAGGTGACGCTTTCTAAAGCCAAAGCTTGATAAAAATCCTTCCAATCACGTTCGCTACACGCAAATAAACTTTGCCCTTAGTATGAGTTTATTTTGTTACCCAAAAATAATTACTGTTTCCCTTTTCGTCATTGCAATATAGATTGCTCGTTTAAATTTTCGCCATACATTGCAGTGAAACAAAACCGAAACAAGTAAAAATTTATGCCTTGCCAAAGATCGTACTCTATCCGAAATTTTCGTTGGTCCAGTACATTATAATACTGGTAAGACATAGTAAACGTTTTAATTAGGTAATGGTTTTATAAGTATTTATGCAATGTATCAGATTTTATGTCCCTAACATTTAAGACACAGATAATTCTAACATGTCTCTGTTAGTGCAATTATTATCATTAACGTTTTAGACAAACATTATCGCGGTACCGATCAAATTTAATATATAACGGGCAATCCAAATATACGCAGGTTCTAATTCATTAATTCCGATATTTCGATCCAGTTCGCCATAACCAAGATCCATAATCCATTAATCAAATTCGCGATGCGACATACTTACACATTGTCCATAACGGCCTGAATCCTCTCATCGTAGACGCGATCTTTGAACAGTACGGTGAAGAGAGTCCTCATGGTGAAGTGCAAGTCCAACACCTGCTTCGCAACCTCAGCGCTCTTTTCGCAGCAGTGGAACGTAATGAAGAGGTCTAAATCTGAAATGTTAAGATTAACTTATGATTCATTTTTGATTTACACATTAAGAATAATAACTTTTTTTCTACCAGAAATGTTATAAAGCTCTGTAACCGTAGCCGAAAGAATCGGATATCCGAAATAAAAATTTATCCGTAACTGTGACCGTAGCTAATACAAAAGTTCGGGCAATTTCGGATATATGTCAGAGTGCCCCAAATAAATATTTCTATCTTACCACACCCTTAAACCAAAATACAATAACGCTTAAGACTGCAGGCAGAAATTACTATAGCCGTGGTGCCGCTGGAGTTAAATCAAAAAACGTTCTATAACACTGGTAGAATGAATTTTCATTTTTAAATGATTAGCCCAAAAATAACCTGCCGGTAAGCTTTTAACTAATTGAATCGCAAAAAGAGAGCTATCACGAGACGACTGGCAGAAATATCGTGCTCGTGCAAGTAATATGCATAAAAGATAAAATTGTGACAGATACTAAACATATAGCATAATTAAAATAACGCCATCTACGAACAGAACCCTGCACTAAGTCAAACTAACACAGCCTAACCTAAGCAGGTTAGGCTGTGTTAGTTCGATATTTAATAGTTCCGAAAATGTATAAAAGATAGAGCTAAAATAAATTAAACCGAGCATCTCCACGCTAACAATAAATTCACAGAGGAAGATTGCTTCTCTTAAGATTTTAGACGGTACATTTAAATTTCGAGTTAGCGGAAATCCTAAAATAATAGTTAACGTAACTTCTTCCCCCTCCATACGCTAGCAACACTAGCGTTAGAAGAAGTATATGTACCTAACATATAAAAGTAATATTAACTTACAACAGCTATCTATAAAAGGTTAGGTTAGAAGTGAGATGAACAAAAGCAATAAATTTTATCACTAACTACATAAAGATTATTATAAAAACAGGATGTTCTTCTATCACAATTGACTAGAAAACTGGCCTTCAAGAAGATTGTGAGAACAATCGGCTCTAATTGCAATTGATTAAATAAATTATGCATCGAACCTTTGCTCAGTGTTAAATAGGTATATTACGAACAAATTATACGGTAACTGTAATTATGACACCGTTTAATTGAGACATAAATAATTTGTCAATGCTATACAGAATAATGTCCGATACTGCATTTTGTTTTAATAAATGTGAGGTAGCAAACGAGCAATCAGCCCACCTGATGGTAAGTGGTTACTGCCGCCAATAGACAAATGTCATAATTGTCAACTACATATAGAACAGGAACAGGGGTTCTATTTGAAGTCGACCATAGATGCGTTGCTACTTCCGAGGATTCCGAAATGGTCGCCTCATATAAAAGTAAGCCGGAACTACACCCTTCCAGGCAACGTAAGAACTGCTTCACGCTAGAAATAGGCGTGGCGGTGGTACTTCACCAGTCGAACTAAATTGGTTCTACCACCTGGCAAAAGAGTAGTTAAAGTTAGGAGTAAATCAAGAGTAGTGATTAAGAAGAACGACAGAAATTAAAACATAGGCATTGTTCTTATGAGTTTAAAGGTCTTTTCGTGAATCGACTTTGACTTTGGGTTCAGTTCGGACTTGGGGTAGGCATCGAGTTAAGTTAAATATTTTATACCATTTCCTGTTTTATTGGTTATGCTTAATTATTATCTTTTTATAGTCTTTAAACCTTCTGCTTCTGGAAACGATTTAAATTATTCCTTCGATATATCTGTCCTACAATACAGTAGCGCTAAACGCAACTGTTATAATATATTAAAAAAAAATAACAAAAAATATAACCGACTTCCATGCCACAAAAAAGTAAAAATTTATTCTAATATAATATATATTGGTTTAGTACATAAACAGTACATAGTACATAGTCCCGAAGTGGGCG
>DWNE01009929.1:0-10615 GCA_018249875.1 Cecropterus toxeus
AAGAACTGCTTCACGCTAGAAATAGGTGTGGCAGTGGTACTTCCCCGGTCGAACTACATTGGTTCTACCACCTGGTAAAATTAATTAAATGGCGGAAATTAATTTTAAAGGGTTACTATGAAAGAGAGCAGGCTTATATAAATAAGCGCCTACCTTAGTCCTCGGGAGCGACGCATCTGAGACTGACGCTCTTGTCTGTGCTCTTGCGTTTAGCTGGAAAAATATCATTGCCCGTTCACTTATATATGAGGCGACCATCTAAGTCCTCGGGAGTAGCAACGCATCTGTGATCGACTTCAGATAGAACACTTTTTCTATATAAAGTGGATTTCCCCCTTTTTACCCGACTGTGTCAGGAGGTAGGAGGGTATTGTTTTTCGAGCGTGTGTATGTATTTATGTATGTATGTACGTATGTTTGTATGTATGTCCATATCTTTGGCATGCGCTACAGCTTAAACGGCTTGACGGATTGACTTGATTAGAATCGTTTCAGTTTGCATAGTAACATAGGCTATACAGTTTTTAAAAATGGCACCTGGAAATTGAGGAAGCGCTGGTAGCGCCGATGTTAATTACTATTACGGCAATATGGGTATCAAATAAAAGCTAAATAGATAAATAAATAGACCAATCTAAAAATATATACATTGTAATACAGGTAATACTTTTACTTCACTATTTTGACAAAATTTCGTTTTAAGTAGTCGGGTTTTTTTGTTTTAATGTTTTTAATGATGCTACTAGTATATATGAACTGGTGGTATATCAGATGGACTGCGTTCTCGTTTGTTACTTCAATCTGATAAAGAAAATACCACTTAAATTTATATCTCGTATAATGGTTTCGGTCT
Source organism: Cecropterus toxeus (assembly GCA_018249875.1). Lineage (NCBI taxonomy): Eukaryota > Metazoa > Arthropoda > Insecta > Lepidoptera > Hesperiidae > Cecropterus > Cecropterus toxeus. Next base: position 854 of record DWNE01009929.1, read on the forward strand.
GTGAATACCACAATACTGATGTTTCCATGTTTCCCATTCAAATGACTGAAAGAGATAGCCTTGATGAAGCTTAAATAGAGCGGCCTTAATCCACCTGCCCTTGAGTTGTTCTCAGGTCAAGGATACACCGATTTTACTAGTCTTTGCTAGTTTGCTTACATTTGGGTCAATTTAAATACAATAGGAATACTTTCTCTACATTTCTAACAACAGAACATGTATTAAAGATTCAACGAAAATATACGATACATGTTATATATTTTTTTAAAAGCTTTTATTTAACTTGCAATGTATGTTTGTATGTATGTTCGGGTCATCTCTTGCAAGCTGAATTTAACCCACTACTCAGTGTCCGCTTAAGCTGAAATTTGGAATACACCTTTAGTTCTGATGACAATGCAATTATATATAATTAATGTTGTTGTAATTCCAAAATGGCATCTAATATGGGTATCAAGTGAAAGAACTTAATTTGTAGAATTCAATACAGTACGGGAAAAGCTTGTTTTGAAAAATATTTTTTTATATTAATTTATTTTATTGTATATTTAAGTATTTTAATAATTTCTAAGCATTGGCACTTGAAACTAATATATTTTTAAGTGATAATAATCATGGTGACAGATGTCCATTTGTTGGACTGATGCAGCTTAACACACCTACACTGTAGAAGTGTAAATACTAATACAAGGGGTACCCATTGCTTATTTGCAGGATAATCAACTATTATGAAAATAATCACATTTATAAATTTTAAGCCGTTTTTGTTATAGTGTGCCAAAAAAGATAATATGTACATTGTACATATATATTATAATTATGTACATATGAGAATATATACATACTCGAAAAACATGTTGATTTTTATAAATAAATAGACGCGTAACCAAACTCAAAATAAACCCAAATATATGAATACAAACAAACGTTTTCCAATTGTAAGTCATATGGCCATACCTTATCAAAACAGTGACGGGAGCCATTCAGTAAATTAAATAGCGTTGAATGGCTGCGGTTAAAGGTTATCGTATTTAGGACGCTGATAAGCTGAGGTGAGCCATATCCGATATACATAATGCATAAGTACCTAAAGTGTACAGTGTATTTATAGGACTGTGATAGGTTGACGTCAATGCATTATAGTTCCACTACTGGGCACGGGTCTTCTCTTAGATGGAGAGTTTCAAGCCTTAGTCCACCGCGCTGACCAAGTGCGAATTTGCAGACAAAGAATATTGTATTTGGTATTCCATCTTAATATTCTTAATCTATTTGAGTACGTACATAATTTACGGAGAAATAGAATACTCATTTCGAACGTAAATAACAAGCACTCACGCACTGAATGAAATGTAATTTAGCGAAAAAATCCCTATCGAATCAAAGTACCTATAACTTATAGGAAACCATATGAGATCTGATACACTCAATACATACATAGAATTCTCTACGTTTGCTTTGTATACTTGTTTTTTATATGAAAATAAAACCGGCCAATTGCGAGTCGGACTCGTTGTGTCGTTTGTTGTACTTACTAATTTATTTTATTCTGATTTTATTAAAGTATTTTTGTTATAGCGCCAACAGAAATATATGTGCAAACATAATTAATAGGGTAACATAATTATCTGTGAAAATTTCAACTGTCTATCACGGTTCACGAGATACAGCCTGATGACAGACAAACAGACGGACAGCGGGGTCTTAGTAATAAGGCCCCATTCTTAGCTTTTGGGTACGGAACCCTAAAAATGCACTAAGTCAGATGGTACGGGGATTCTACCTCGCCCGAAAAAATGACCCCCCACCGCAACACCCCATGCACCTACATTACCACTAGAAAAACAGCGCTACATTAGAATGTTCATTACGTTTGAGATATGTTAAATACGATCAAAGAATAACAATTTCTAACGGTCATTATTTTCTTTATCTACAAAATTATATCAGCCAATTTAGAACACGAACATCATATGCCCTGTGGTATTTAATACCCCTACTAAGGAAATTAGAACTCACCTATAACTCAGCGGCGATCGCAAGTTTACTGAAGTCACCCTCGATAATGGTCGCCGGCGTTTATCGCCTTCATGCCAGCTCGCGTAGCTCCTCGCGTAAGTCATCACACCACAACCTTCAGTCTCATTCAACAAATCGACCGACATGTCCACAGTATCGTTCAAATCATTCACAAAACTCTCGTTCAGAAGATGAAACTCGTAGTCGAATGAGCCATTCACGCTCACACTCATATCGGTCACATTTTCACTGGAATGGTTTGTTAGCTCGTACACGCCGTTGTGTTTGGGACTAGAATACACGTAAACTTGATTCAGCTCAGAATCGTTCTCTGTTTTTATTTTTATGCTTTCGTGCGTTCGAGTTTCGTTCGAGGGTCGGTGGTAGTCGTCGACGGAGGTGTACCAGGCCTCTAATACTGCGATGTGTGTGTCCAACTCTCGACAGGTTAGTCGGAACTCGTAATCGTGGCAGCGCTGCTCTTCCACGATTTCTGTAACAAAAAATTGAGGCTCATTACAAGTTCATTTATGTTAATAAACACCATCAAGAGTTTCTTTGACACATATCTCTCGTGATTACAGATAAAAAAGACCCGGATTAAGACTAAATCACGTTCAAAGTAATGTGGTGTATATATTGTCGATAGCTGAGCGTACTGCATTATAAATGAACCGGGAAAGTTAATTAAAACTTTAGATAACTTGGTTAATGAAACACGTTTACGCGAACTTTTTTACTTTAAATTCTTAAACCATTACTGAACTTGGGTCAAAGGATAAAAAAGATGTAAACCACGGTCTACCACGCTGGACCATTGCTAATTGACTGACACTTTTAATAACTTCAAAATGAATTCTCAAGCATTTCACATTATCTTTGTTGTTATAGCAAGCATAAAATTATTTTTATAACACTAATTGATTTTAATGTTTCAGGGCTATCCCCTACATAGACGAGAAAAAACAAATTCTTCAAAAAGGAAGATTTTTTTTCCTATAAATTATAAAAAAAAAATCTGCGACTATACATTCACCCATGCTGACTACCTTCCATGTACTAAAGGCATAGTAACCCAAAAATAAAACTTACCACAACTTTAAATAACGATTCAACTCAAAATATGTTCCATCGTAGTTTATTACGAATCAACAGATTAACAGCAAAAGAATAGCATAATCTTTTAAACATACTCAAAATTAAATAAGCACCTTATAACATTGTATTAGAAATTTTCATCGCTTGGCCATAACAACATTTACAAGAGTTTGATATAAGGCTTCGGGACTGGTCACTACCACCGGCGATTGGCAAATGAAGCGATGATATTAACATAATATACAATATATTATATAAATAAAAATAAATAAATCGATTACGTAAATAAAATGTTTAATGGTTCCGATTTTAATATGGTCTAGATACACGTCTGATATTTCACATGTCCAGTTAACTTTGACCACAAAATAAAACACTACTAAACATAAGGCTGCATTATTGCAAAATATATTTAGGCAAGACTTCAGAGTAGACCTTATTTTTTATTCCATAACTTTGCCAGGAACGACTTACACTCCAGGTGAGCGGAGTCGATCCTGACAAAATTACTCAAATTAAAATTATTTAATTTTATTGGTACACAAATATTTTTTATTTATATATTTTTACTTTGCAATTATTTATTCCTATCGGTACAAAGGTTAAATTGAAATTATTTATTTTTATTGTAAGTGGAAATATAGTTTATCGCTTGCTCTCAACGGTAGAACATTTGCAATTTTTCATTTAAAACAAACTGTGAGACTGTGACAGCTAATTTAAAATTTTAGTTGTTGGTTTATGGAAAGCTTCGCTTACATGAACGCAGATGTTTTCTCGCACATTTTAGTGGTACCTACTGCAATAAAACGAATAATGTTGTTTTCCAGACAATATTACTGCTTCATATCTTTAAGGGCTTTGAGTATGTAAAGATCAGATAATCCGTTTAAATTTACTACATAATTGGAATAGAAATTCGTGAAAAATATACGCTAATAATAAAAAATGAATATGAATGAATACATATACAAATAATACACCTGAGTATATAATGTCATTGTAGTTTGTATACTTACATGGCAATACGATCTACGAACTTTTTTCCCGCGGCACCACTCATGGCCATGTAGCACGGTAAAAAGTATTCTATGTGTAAAGTAATCCAAGGCATAAAACGTGCCAAATTCCATTCAAACCTAATCAGTAGTTTTTGCGCTAAGATTAACAAACACACATCCTCACAAATTTCCAATTTATATAAGTAGTATTAGTAAGAGTTATGCTAGAGTTATGAAGCGCGCGACTTCGTATACCTACACAGAATGTAATGCCAAATAACACATTTAACTAAATTTAATTAAATTTCATGCTCTGTGATGATAAGTCTGAAACTCTTCAACTTTTATGCGAATATTTATTATAAATAAAGATGTTCTTTGTCTTCAGATTTTCTTTTAATGTTTTTTTATTATACAACAAATAAATCTTCGACAATAAATAAAATTTGTTCACTTTTTCTTTCAATTGAAACCAAAATCTTAATAACGGTTAATAAGTAAACTTAATGGCCAAATGTCTGTATGGATCATAAATTATCGTGCTTTATCGACTAATTCTATAGTTTAAGTGTCCATTAACTTAATTTTCTTCACTGCATACTTGATTTAAAAGGCAATCAATCAATCTTCTAAGTGTTTAAGATCATTCTAATGATTGTATTGTCAACTCATAAAAGTCAAATGATATTATCATTAATTGTATGCGTTATGGAATGCACTCTGATAAACTGCTTTTAATCTTTATACTCAACCTAAATAATTTAGAACTTATTGTTTGTTATTTGAACATTTTCAACTGTTATCTAAAATCATTGAATTATTAATTTAACTTTCTGTCCAGTTAATAGATATTAAAACGATTCAACCAATGTTGCAATAACTTTTAATGAATAATGTCTAAATACTGCAAAATATATAAAACCTACACATAATTTCCAAAAAGATCTGACTTTAAATAACAAAGAATCAGATATTCTCAAAACATTTATCCATTCGTTCATCGGCCTTTTGAGGTTCACGACTGGTCCTATCGCTGGCAGTGGAACTCAAAGGCCTCATTAGAAGAGAGCTGTCTCTCTCCTAATGGATGTTTTGTCAATAGTCACCGCGCCTGGCATAAGTATGGGTAACCACAGTGGTTATACGAGAAGATGCTGTTCCTTTGCTGAATTTTGTCCCTTATTCGCACTATACGTCCAGGAAAAGGAAAGGCTAAGTAACTTAAAATATAAAAAATGTCAATACAACTTATAAAGTCAACAGGATCCTAAGGACGCGGTCAGAGTGACGATAAAAAATTCAATAAACGCTAGGAAGCTCAATATGTGGGTAACGCGAGCTTTAAGCGCGTAAAGCTCACAATGTGGCTGGAACCTTTCTTCTGCCGCTGCATAATTCAGCGATCTGGCATTCCCGCACGGCCCGCATTGTAGGGTTGCCACTTTCCCTTTTATTTTATTTTTTTATAAATGTGTTGTGTATAGACACAACACATTTATAAAAAAATAAAATTTTCTCTGGTATACTCGATATATAATTATAGAATTATATATCGAGTATACCAGAGAAAATTTTAACCCATTTATAAGTATTTTCATAATTAAGTTTGCAATTTCTTTTCAAAATAGTTGGTACATTTGATATTTTTTCAATGTAAAAAAGCATCGTTGCATCACACGTAAAGTTCGAGAAAACTCATAGTTTTGTAAAATTAAATTAATTTTATATAAGACTTTTTTGAAAATTACTTCTCATGTGATTCTGCTGTTTTAATTTAAATACACGTAAAGATGTAAACGAGTAAGTGTTAATAATTAATTATTTCTGATATGACTGTTTACAAGATATATTTTTTAATTATGACAGAGTTAAGCAAATGTACATATTTGTTTTTCTTTATAACAATTTTTACATTTGTTTTTTCAATATTTTATTTCATTACATATTATTTTATATATTTTTTTAATTAATTTATTGATATATATTTTTTTACATTTCTTTTACTGTAAAATATTTTATTTTCTTAAATATTCTAGCTTGCGTGCCAGCCCTATTCTTTGTATTCATGCATACGGTATTACGCTGCCTTTTGGGCCTCATTTTCAAAGCAAACGCCATATTAAAGTTGTAAAGCCAAACAATTCGCGTAGATTAGAGGAATAATTAAATAGAGCCCGGCTTACAAACTCTTCATTTTTCGTCTTTGACAAAGCATTATGTTTTAATATCATTTTTTTTAACAAAAATGAAGTAGTATTCGAGCGTGCAGTCCACCTGGTGATAAGTGGTTACTGCCGCCCACGAACATCTAAGCAACTTCATATAGAACAGGGGTTCTATCTGAAGTTGATCACAGATGCGTTGCTACTGAGGACTAAGATGGTCGCCCCATATAAAAGTGAGCCGGATTCAATGCTGAGATTGAGTCTGTCACAACTGAAATTGGTACCTATTCAAACACGCTGCGATCTACAATCTACTAATTTTATAAGTGCGATAATTTGTGAGGACGTATGTGTATTTGTTACTCGTTCGACGACCCACGTGGCGGAGCGGTCACCATTCCGGTCTGACGCACCGTGGGTCCCAGGTTCGATCGCCGGCCAGACAGAAATGTGAATGATGAGTTTAGATTTCTGCTCTGGGTCTGGGTGTTTGTGTAATTGTCTTTGTGTGTCATGGCATCTATGACACAGAAGAAAATCCTAGTGGGGGGCTATGGATGTAGAAAGCGTTTTTTTTTCATACATAAACTTCTGGTCGGATTGCCCTGATTAACGAGATTAACGTAAGCAAGCGGAACCACGAGAATTACTTCTACTCAGTGCTTCCAGATGCACTGTAATTACAGTAGATCTACTGTATTTTCAAATTTATTGCTATAATTATACGGTAAGGGTTCATTACAGTCTACAGTAGAATTTTATTTCGATTATGATCGAAGGATGATCTTTTTTTGGTCGTCAGATTTATGCAATCTGAACCCAGAGAAAGTAGATAACTAAGTTGAGCTTCCTTTATTCGTTAATAAAATTTCCCTTCAAAATTATTTAAAATGTAGTTTTATACAAAAATACTGTAAGTTGAGTAATTTTCAATAGAAACTTCTGTAATTTTATAAACACGACTTGGAAGCACCGCTTCTACTTAGTAATTAAAGGAAGGATATTTACGCGTGACATTCCTCTTCTGGTTGTCTTTGAGCCCGACCTCTAGTAGGATTGCAATTGTCTATTAACTTTTTGTATTTTCAAACATTGTTTCTTAAAGTGGCCGCTGGAAGAACTGGGGGACGGTGAAGGGTCAAATAAATTGCTTCAACACCTTACCATTTTTATGGTACTTACTGTGTATCTGATGAAGCTTTCAGAGTATTTATATAATTTAGGTACATATAGTTCGTTTATTCTTCCGCAAATTTAAAAAAGCGGGTATAGACAATTTTACGGTTTGATAAAAGTACTAAAAGTGGCCAGTGCACAAAATAAGTTTGAAAACCTTTGTTCTAAAATATTCAGGGTAAAAATCGAATACTGCGTACACAAATAAATCCTAAATTAAAATCAGACACTCGTATCCTACACTCAAAGTATGCAGTATAAAGCATGCATATCAATATAACATTTTGGGTCGCATCTGAGTGCTTGAAACTATAAAAAACCTTTACGACTCTAAAAATACAGCTCGGAATAAGCTTAAAAAATCTAACTGAATGTTCGTTTGACCTACTTTTCAAATGATAACTACTCGTACGAGCAGGCACGGAAATCTACTGCATCTATTATATTTTTATTTGTCTGACCGCGGACGGATATACGATAGGCGATTAAATATAAACATTACTTTGGATTGAAATTGAACGAAATGATAGTGGGGATAAGTAAGGCGTCTCACAGATTGTATAGATTGCTGTATTTCTACAAATTGTTGTATTTGTATAAATAGCTGTATTTGTATCGATTGCTGAACTAGTATAGGCTGCTAAGAACGAGTTTATTGCGTTTCCCCAAAACAATAATTGCTTACGTTTTCACCCATATTTTGCAATGTGACTTGTACGCGGGTTAAATGAAGAAAACGACGACTCGCGTGGCGGAGCGGTCATCATACCGGTCTAACGCGCAGTGGGTCCCAGGTTCGATTCCCAGACAGAAATATGAATGTTGAGTTTAGATTTCTGTTCTGGGTCTGGGTGTTTGTGTATTCGTCTTTGTGTGTCCATAGTACCCACGCGACAGGAGAAAATCCTAGTGTGGGGCTTTGAGTGTAGAAAGTGTGTTACATTGAACGTTTTATATGAGTATATCTACTAGTTTTCATTTGATACCCATATTGTCGTGATAATAAAAACGTCCCTTCCCCCCTTTTCTCCTATTTGCAGGCGCCATTATTTAATTATAATTATAGTCTATCTATGCCAGGTGGTAGAACCAATGTACATAGTTCGACCGGGGAAGTACCACTGCCACACCTATTGAAGTACCTAGTGAAGCAGTTCTTTTGGTTGTCGGCTCGCATTTATATTAGGCGACCATCTTAGTCCTCGGGAGTAGCAACGCATCTGTGATAGACTTCATACAGAACCCCTGTTCTATAGGAAGTTGCTTACAAATGTCCATGGGCGGCAGTAAACACTTACCATCAGGTGGGCTGCTTGCTCGTTTACTACATCATATTTGTAAAAAAAAATGTCACCGCAAACTGAGACGATTTTAATTATGTCATACATCACAATCCGTCAAGCCGTTTGGGTTGGAGCACGTGCCAAAGAAATGGACATACAAACAAACAACCATACATACATACAAACGTTCGTAAAAAAGTACCTTTCTTCTGACGCAGTCGAGTAAAAAGTGGTAAAAGATTCTATATTGCGTTGAGTTCAAACTTTAACTTTGCTATACTTGTATACTGTTCAAATTAACCAAATGAGTTTCTTCACACTTAGCTATAATGAGCCGGTCCGACTGCATTGTATTGCATCGACATAGAATATTGATCAGAATAGTTACACGCGGTGCAACTATTTATTGTTTAATTTTTTATCGGTTTAAGCTAGCCAACGAGCATGCAGTTCACCTGATGGTAACTAGCTACTAACGCCCATGAAACTCTGTAAGCAACTTAATATAGAAGTTATATACGAAGTCACAGATGCGTTGCTACTCTCGAGGACTAAGATGGTTGCCTCATAAGTGAACCGGCAACCTCACCCTTCTACCAAAACGCAAGACCTGCTTCTCTAATATCTGTTAAACCATTGTTTGATTGCAGTTGCAACATTGCCAAACCTATTTCTGCCTTATAAGGAAACGACAAAAACTGCTACCAACTTTTCATTTTATTTTTTTTACCCTTTGTGGTGCGAATCCGGAGGCACTCCCACCAGAAGTGTACCAGGAGTGTTAATAGCGGTGTTTTATTTTGGAGGGTGTAGTAAGAGAGATACACTTATACGATAATTTCTTAGTATTCAGGATATTAGGCAAAAAGCTAAACGGATTTGCAAGAAATGTACCTATGTCCACAAATAGTTACCGGATTAAAACATATAATCTATACATCTAACATATAAATAAAATTGAAGTGTCTGTTTGTAATATCAAAATAACATTTTTTTACCAAATGCATGTAAATATATACA
>DWNE01009930.1:0-10614 GCA_018249875.1 Cecropterus toxeus
TCATATATATATTTGATTTTTATAATCTTGAATCATTGTTTAGTCCATTTGTACCAGCATCGTTATAGCTATAGCAGATTACAGCTAGGCTATAAGCTAGTCGGGATTAGAATTTTAGGCCCCTGGCACTATTTACCATCTTTTACAGTCCACCCACTGCATGTTCGTTTGCTGCCTTTTCCTGATAAAACAATCACAATGAAAGTGACTTTTGGCTTGATCTATTATATCGATAATTTCCACCATACAATTCCATGTTCCATAAATACCTTGGTGCCATTAAATAATGTCTCAAATCAATTAAACAACTTTTCATTTTAAGCATTAACTACTAGGTCATAAATTAAATAATTGTAAACAACCACAAATCAAAAACAGTTATTAAAATGTAACTTAATGTTAGCCTCGATGGTGTATTTACTTTATATTCCCAAACCATAAACAAACACTGTTATGCTCCCAAACTACATTTTCAAACAATATGTTTATTAACATACTGTTCGGAGTATGTGAGAAGTGCTTGCAAAGTTATTAAAAGTTCCAAAAACCGGTTACTGTTGAGATGAAGTTGCTAATTGTTTAATGTTTTTACTATTTTCATGTTATCATAGTCTAGTTGGAAAATATTCAAACAGTTTTTTCTTGTAATTAGAAAATACAGCAAGGTTTTTTAAAAAGAAAACAAATCAAAAAGTTCGGTAGTGCTTTGCGAAATTCTGTAATTTTTTTTAGTAGTTTGTCTTTAACTTACAAATATACGTTGAAGATTTGAAAATATATATCAAATCAAAAAGCATGGTAGTGCTTGCCAAATTCTGTATAATTCATTTCTAAACTACTTGCTGGCTTCATTGCCTATCTAAACACTTTTCTTTAGCTATATCATAACATGCCATGCCATGCAATGCTATCCTTTACCATACTATGCCATGCCATGAAATTCCATATTTAACTATACCATTATACACTAATTGTCATGTTGTGTTCACTAAAGTTTCTATTACACAGCGAACAATGCAAGGCGTGGATTTAACCTAACCGAATTAAATTAAACCACAATACTAAAACCAATTTAAACAAAATATACAAATTAAACTTAAAATTACCCGCGATTGTTTATTTTGTCGTCCCCAAACCATAAACAAACAATGTGCTCCGAAGCTTCAACATTAAACAATAAGTTTATTAACATAACTGCTGGGAATATGTGAGAAGTGCCTGCAACGTTATTAAAGGTTCCTGGAACCGGATACTTATAAGATAAAGTTGCTGAGTGTTCAGTGTTTCATGTATATTTTATGTGACGACATAAAATTTGCTAAACAGGAAGTTTGCTAAACTGTGAAGAGTTTGCATTATGATTAAAAAGTCATACTAACATATAAAAAAGTTTAAAATAGTAAATTAGTAATAAAAGAAGGTTTTTTTCACTCTTAGCTTCTTTTTTGTCGTGTAGTGGGTGCCATAAATTCTGTGTTAGACTTGTATCAATACAAACAATGACACAAAAACATATAACAGAAATGAATTCATCTTTCACATATCTCTTCGTTTGAGGATCAAACCAGGATCCCGCAGCACGTCAGATTGATATAATGGCCACTACGCCACGCGATCGTCTATATTTTACTAATATTACATAAGCGAAAGTTTGTGATAATGTATGTATGTTTGTTACACTTGTACGCAAATACTAATTGTTGTATTTAGATGATATTTGGCACACAAATAGTTCCGAATTTGACCTACACTCGTACAAATTTGGAAGACAAGTTATATAAAAGGTCGTAAAAATATCTACTTATTAGAGGAAACATTTTCAATGAGGACTGAATATTTATTGAAGTGCGAGAAGTCTGTGTTAATTATGATTCGAAGGTAACAGAATTGGGCCTCATTTATTATGTGGTGCCAATTGAGTAACATTTTCGTAATTTTAATTCTGCAAAAGTGAACCAGGCACGAGATTTTAAAGAGAAAAATGTTATCACACGTGAATAACTTAATATATTTTTTATTTAAATAAAATATACATTTTTTCTGTTACTATTCCATTACGTTCGGTATTACGGACTGGCCGAAATACTAAAAGCAATTAAAAACTAAATTCAAAATTCGAAGCTTCATACGTTCCCCACATAATACAGCCAGTCACAACTAAGATATTAGCACTAACAGTTAAGTTACGGACTAGAATATTTTACGGTGGTCTCGAGACGGTTCCGGAACGTTGAAGTGAAATGCTGAATGCATTAGGCTGAACGACGCAAAGCGACCATCGGAGGTGTTATGTCTTTTTATCAGTATCTATTGTACACAAAAATCGAAATTGATATTTTTATTAAAACCAGCGACCTAAGATCTTAAACATTGGCTGTGTGCCAACTGATACGATTTTGATTATGTTACAATCGTTCAAGCTCTTTTGTCTAAAGCGCATGCCAAAGAAACGGCCATAACATGTACATACATACACTCAAAAAACATAACCCTGTACCTGACGCATTTGGGAAAAAATAAAAAAAACATTATGGCAGTTACGGTAAAAGTAATACGTCTTCATTCGAAGCCTTAATAAAATTACGAAGACGAATAATTAGTGGGAGAGAGCTAATTAATTAAGGTTAGCTAAATTGTACATATTGTATGAGGCATAATTCAATTTCCTGGAAAAGCTTTTTTATCGCGTTTTATCGTTTGTTTGTAGACAAATAAGAAATTTTATGGAATATATAGACTTATTATACAATTTAAATTACCTCGTGGAAATTTTGCCACAGTATTGTTACGTTAAAGTAATCTACCGAATAACATATTGTTTATTTCACAAAAACAAGTAAATAATAAAAGTAGTAAAGATAATAGAAATAATTCTTCGGGAGTCAAACTATAAATTAATATTCCTTTTTTAAGGTTTACATAAACTTAATGGAGATCTCTCATGAATTGTCGTAGTCCAGTCAAATAAGGTCTGCAATCCAAATTTGTCACTCAATTACGAAAACACCCTGACCCATCGTATTTGTATCTTTGGAACTATATTATATAAAAAATGCAAAGTTGAGTGTCAAATTATGATTTCAGACCTAATTTGACTGGACTAGTCGTGAGAACGTGTCTTTGCGTTAAGGTCATTTCGTAACTAGACAATAGATGGCGTTGAATGTATACTGAATCACGTTATCGATGTTGTTTACATATCTAACATGTATACAAATTTCAAATTAGGACCAGCAAGTCAATCAGTAATTACAGACAGGCAGTATAGCCGGGGGAGATTTCTCTTCAGCAAGCTTCGAAAGCAAATGATAAACCATTTCCAATACGAATATAATTCAACCCTGCGAAGGACTGAAATTCAAACCCGTCGGCTATCAATGTTTAACAATATAGTCTGTCGACAACACAACCTCTGGATATACATTTTGTATTTGATTACAATCTAATCATTTCAATTGAAGCTAACCCTAAATCGAGTCTCGTAGCTCGTAGCGGCTCCGTAGCCATTGCTACGAGACTGGTTACGACAGTATGCATTAAAAATTACTTCCACAACCTTAGCTTTCGCCTGGCGTTTCAGACTGCTCAGTTTTCCAATATTTCGTCTTTTTCTATTTTTCCACCTGTTTCCTATAATATTTATTTATTTTGGTTAAAGATCTGATCAAAACGGTATAGCAGTTTTAATAATTTCGCATAAACACAGAAAAAGTTTGAAAGCATTAAATTATTTTAAAGAAGATGGTCAATAAATTGAGCATATTTGCCGTAGGTAGGTACCATGTATATGATACATAGTGAATTATTTAATAATATTGTAGAAAATTAAAATCATACCTCCGTACCGTACACGCAATGAAATAAAAATGTATGATTATTGTTATGTTATGTTTAATACTCATGTAAGTAAGCATTACATTGTAAATAATAAAATATTTTATTAAATGCTGTTTATGTTTTAGATTTTTTGTAGATTTAACAGCACTTTTAGCGTTGCTGTTGTAATAAGGTCAAACGTATTCCTCAAAAGTGATAACGAACCTGCAACCCATTTTCGACAGGATTCTAACCATTTTTTAAATTCACATTTTTTTACCATTAAATTTGCAAAGGATGAAAATTGATAACAAATGACCATGGATATCTGTAACCAACTTCATATAGATCAAGTGTTCGATTTCAAGTCAATGACAGATGAGCTGCAGGTAAGACTACCGAGAGGTAAGATTGCCGCCTCATATAAGCCGGCAACCACACCCACCGAAACGCAAGCATTGCTTCGCTAGAAATAGTTTTTTTTATATACTTAAACCTATCGATAAGGCATACGAGCTACCTGATGGAAAGTAGTCACCGTCGCCTATAGACATTTGCAACACCAGAGGAGTCACCAATGCATCGCCGGCTTTGAAGGAGAGCTCTTTTTACACCCCTCTTGAAGAACCCCATGTCATAGCTCTGCGGGAATACCTCAGGTGGAAGCTCATTTCACATCTTGCACGTTCGTGGTAGGAAGGAACGTGCGAACCGAACCGTGAAGGACAGAACAGTTGATGCGGATGGAACCTCAACCTTCGGCAAAGTGGTGCGATGGAGGAATGGCGATATGGGCACCAGGTCAAAAAGTTTCTCGGAACACTCACCATTGTAAAGCCAGTAGAACATTGGCTATTGTCATCCCTGGTCATCTTTGATCAAAGTAAGCAATTATCTGCAATTAAGACTGGAGTTCTATTGACATCGGCCAAAGATATATTATTATCCCCGAGGATTAAATTTGAATACCTCGTGTAAGTGTACTTCCTTACCACTTTATATATGAGATTTTCTTATCTATGTTTTTACGGAAATAAATATTATAATGTTTTCCCATCCATTGATAAACCAAAACAATTTAATGACAACATTCAATGAGATTTCCACTACGTTTAAGTGTTTCTTACAGCGATAACAATAAAAAAATCTCGTAAGCTTGTCTATAACCGATTTATGCTTACGACTATTACATTTATTCGTTAGTCAAGATAAAACGTGACAGGAGAATTGAAAAGGAGACGAGATACGAATATTTTTAAGAGGAGTATATCTCGTGAAAGTCTAAATGTGATTTGTTAAGGACAGATTGACTGTCAACGGCACTTTTAGATTACGAGTGATAGAAAACAAGCAGTTACTGATAAGCCTACTACTTAAAATGTACTAAAGCAAATACGATATCTTACTAATACTAATACTTATAGACATTGAGCAGTGATAGCCTAATGGTTGAAACTCGGGCTCTCAACCGTAGGTCCGAGGTTCGAATCCCAGGCACTACTGATTTTTCTAAAATGATGAGCGTATTAGAAAATTTCATTATCACTGCTTCACGGTGAAGGAAAACATCGTGACGAAACCCGCACATCTGAGAGTTCTCTAAAAAAAATGAGTTCTCAAAGGTGTATGAAGTCTACCAATTCGCACTTGGCCAGCGCGGTGGACTATGGCCTAAAATTCTGATCATTCTGAGAGAAGACCCGTGGGACAATAATGGGTTGACGATGAATGACGAATACTGATATTATAAATGCGAAAGTTTGTGAGGATGTGTGTGTTTTTTTACTCTTAAACGCAAAAACTATTGATTGGATTCGGATGAAATTTGGTACAGTGGTAGTTTAAGACCTGAATTACCCCACAGGACACGTTTACTTTGGTACATTTATGTACACCCGAGAGGTGAGACGCGGGAAAAAGCTAGTAAAATATAATCTAAGTTACTGAAACATATTATCGGATACTCTAACACTTTCAAGGTAAGATTGACGCGAAGAAATGTCCAAGAGTTTCTCTAGGTCTAATGTTTAACTTACTAAGAGTGAAGAACCATAGTAAAAAAAACAATGAACCTATACAGTGAATATTTTACTGTAAAAAAAACAAAGAAACAATGAGCAGACATTTTTTGGATCGCATACTCGCCACTTACCCGCGTTACTGCAAATAACTCACAGTTTTATGTCCCATTCACATACACTTATCTGCATTGAACATTGTCCACAGGTGTTCAGCAATGTCTACATACTTGTAACTATCTCGCCCTTACTTTACACACCATTGTCTTCCTTGGAACAATAGAGTATAATCAAATTAAGTTTGGTTCGCCGCAAAAGGGAGATTCTCCACGCCTACAAACATTAATGTGGCAATTAGTATGGAGAAACATGGTTATGATGATCTCCAATCGATAACGGTCATTACAATGTAAATATTACATGTAACGTGACCACGCGAGGGTTTATATAAATATTTTCCATTAACAGATAATAATCATAAGTCGATAAGTAAGCCGGGAGTTAAGTTTCATTCATTAACAACTCACTCGACCAACTTGGGACTTGAAGATGTTTAATTCATTTTTACAAATGGATGGTACATTATTTTTTTTTTTTAAGAAATTGTCATCTTGTTTTGTCTTTTCATATGTTTTTATATATTGGTTTAAAAATCAAAGCTTTTTTGCGGCTACGTGCATCGCTGTTCAGTTTTAGTTTAAGTTTTAAAGTAATGGATAATTTAACCATACACACTAGTAATGCTTCCGAAAGAAAAGATACAACATCGGGCTTAACCATGCTTGTAAAACCATTGAATAAGTTGCAACAATAACAATATTCTTGTGCTATATTTAAAGCTTAACACACCGTTTTAACTTTTATAGAACCGAAATAATCGGCAAAGTACGAGACGGACACCTACATGGAAGGTTCCATAACATACAATTTTATACTTGTTTTCTTATTTGATATCATAACAGATATAGAAGTAGTTTTATTGTAAAACGTATCTACCCGTTGCAGTTCAATAGATAAACCGCAAAACAACAAAAACATACCGGTTTCTTATATTGGAATACCTTTATTTTTCGGTTGATTTTTTTTTATATTTTAGCGGCCATACTGATAGATATTAGGTAACGATTCAAGTCTCTAGAACTCTATGACAGACGGACAGACAATGCATGCTTAGTAATAGGGCATTTTACTGTTTGGGAACGGAATCTTACAAAAAAGTGGAAAACAAACATGGTGCTTTTGTATATGACGATAATTTGCGATCATGATCCAAAATGCTTGTACATAAAAATCGAGACCTTGTCAAGACGAGAAGCGTTGAATGGGTCAATAAAAAATGTAAACCAACTGGTTATAGAAGGGAAGACTGATCAACAAGAACAGCCCATCCTCGTCCAACTACATTTACTTTAAGTATGTATGTGAATTGCGAATGTTTTAGGGCAATGGAATTGGTATTATCGATTGTAAATGCATGACATGTATTTACGATGAATAGCTCTACCTATACTACAAAGAAGCGAAACATAATGTATTCTATAAACCGATATACTCGTACATTGATGTAGGTAGTTATTAAAAAAAAGACGCTTTCTACACTCATAGCCCCACACTAGGATTTTCTCCTGTGTAGTGGGTGCCATGGACACACAAAGACGAATACATAAACACCCAGACCCAGAACAGAAATCTAAACTCATCATTTAATTGCCTAGCCGGAAATCGAACCCGGGACCCACTGCGTTAGATCGGTATGGTAACAACTCGGCCACGCAGGTCGTCGATAAAATAACCAGCTTGGTAGGTGTTAGGTAAGAATAAGTTTACTGAGATGCTTCTTTGTTTTACCCAAGCGCAATAGACACTGCTCGTTTTACCTTATTAATGTTATAAATGCGATTTTTTTGTGTATGTATGTGTGTTTGTTCCACTTCGAAACACAGAAATTTGCACACACTGATAGTTTATTGCGTGAATAATCGCATATGATACCTACATTTTACATATGATCCCAATTTTGCACATGATTCCAAGCGGACAGAAAAACGTTAAAAACCTAGTATATCATACAGTTGATGATGCATATTATAAAATAAAACGTTCTTTAGAGGTAGGAACTCGTCTATGACAAACTTCGTAGAGCACTCTTCTTCTGCTATGAAACACAAATTGGCCTCAACGATTGATTTTGATATTGACCAAATACTACTGACACAGTGTTTTATGTAGGTATCACTATGAATAACGAGTTCATTATTCTGGAACCCTATCCAAAAATTTACATTACAAATCATCAGGAAGTAATTCCCTTCTAAACGCTTATTGTGTTTTTGGTGCAATCAACAGGTTGTCAAATTAAGTGACCCTAGCGAGGTGAACAAATTGCAGGCTCTATAAACCGCGTGCAATTACCGCGTGAAGTGAGCCGCGAAATTGATTGTGGCAAGCTGGTGACGCGTGCCCCAGTAACGCACGAACATTAAAATTCTATATTCAAATATGAAAAAAGTTTTGGAATTAAAAAAGGTTTCAAATGTTAGTTTGCAAAAAAATCATGGCATTATGGCTGTATTCCTTTAAATGGGTTTAAATAAACATCTTGATAGTCACGGAAGTTTGCTAAAAACGAATCCTAATTATTAACTAATATCTAAACTTTACGGTTCATAGTCATTTGAAAAAAAAACAATGCAAATTAAACAATAAATGTATAAGGAAGTAAATTTTTACCGTTTTTAGTCCTGAGATCTAAATCGGATTCTATTCGATGTACTTTCAAAATCAGTCCAATGAAACTATATCCATATATAATGTATCGATATTTTTTAGGTTTTAACATTTAAGAGGTAATTTATTATATTTAAGATCGTATGTCTGATTTTCTATTTTTAATGTCCTAATTACACAGTTCGATGCAAAATCATATTAGTGGGTGCGGCGTACAGCGCTTGAGGCGATGCGACTAGTACCAGTATATTCCACATGTGTGGCCAATAACTAGTAATTACTTCCAAGTCGGCCGTATTCCTAATAGAAGACCGAAGCTTGGTTATTAGTACCGTAACAGATGTTAAAGGAGAAACGAATTTAGCAACCATGACACAAAAATGTTGAAGGCTTAATTAAATGAAATCTACTTTCAGATATTAAAGTATAAATAAAGATTAAGCGGCAAGTTTACTAATACAACACTATCTGTACTTTATTATTCTTATATATTACATAGTTACAATAAAAAGCAGATTAGCGAAAAAACGCATTAGTTATGTCCTACTACTCATATAATGTCATATGGACATATATTACAAGATGAGATAAATCGGGAAATGATAAACGAAAATATAAAGATTTTTTTTTTACGTTTCCTAAGTAAGATCCGAAAAACATTATAACTGACAATTTAAATGTAGGTCTTTAAAAATACTTATTACTTTTGTCCCATTTACAAACCTGTGGGTTATATACTCTCGTGGATAATTAAATAAATTTATATCATTGAAAGAACAAATGTTTATAACAAATACACAAGAAGCAATCATTCAAAGAACAATTTTCATCACAATAAATGTAAATTCTGTTACATTTGTCTTGAACGTTTGTGATGTTATATTTGCTTATTTATTCGCAATACGTACGATATAAACTCTAAACGTCAGTATATGAAGACTATAAATAAGATATTGATCTCACGATTCATACGATCATATCGTTTGAATAGCAATCGCGCATTTTGTATTCGGCTTGTTATCTTACTGCATTAAGTCAAAATTAGTACCTACTTTGTTAAGCAGAGTTTGATGTCATGATTCATGAAAATTATCTTTTTTATTAAATGATCAGGTCAAAAGTGAGTTGGTTGATGACTCGTTTGGTCGTTTTTAGGAGCCTCTAAATATAACCACATATATGGGTTTAGACTATTAATATTTCTAAGAGGGATTTATCTAATTAAAAAAGGTTGAATACTTTTAACGGGTTACTCTTTTTTGGTATAGGTTCGTTTTATTTAAGGTTACTCGCATCTAACAATCCACACTGGAATAGTGTCGTGAGTGATGAAGTAAGTCTACAGGACTTTTTATCTCTTGCCAATTTATGTCGTCGTTTTTTCTACTATACTCGAGAACATAACGCAGATTTTTTCGATAATACCAAAGTATTTACATATCAATAGAACACGATGCGCCTATATTTCAAGAATTTTTCATAATAGAGTACTTTAACGTACAATATTCACAAATCGTTTCCAAACGATTACTTCAATCATACATACGTATGAAGTATGAGACAATAGTGCAATTTCAAGCTTCGAATCGCATCTGATATTAAACCAGCCTAGATATGGCCTTAGGAATATCTGCCAGGTACTAAATGAGTGCGCAAAGTGTGGGCGATAGTACTTTAGAAATAGATGGTATCATTTGTTCCTTCATACCAACATGCACATCACAGAACCAAGTTGCATGTTTTCGAAAATGAGAAACTCGTCTGTATATTTATGCCGCCCACAAGAAAGCAAATTTAATACACCATTTCATATTTTCGAAATATTAATATACTTGGATATGACTGGCTCGCGCCCGTCATGTCCAAGATAAATCTAATGATAACGACACGTTCAAATCTATCAGGCCATCTAAATAACAGAAAAATAATTAATTTATTATGTTTGAAAATTTTATGTTGGCACTTATTATCGCTCGCGCTTTCTACACTCATAGCCTCACAGTAGGATTTTCTCCTGTGTCGTGGGTACCATGGACACACAAAGACGAATACA
>DWNE01009931.1:0-10614 GCA_018249875.1 Cecropterus toxeus
CATTGAGAATTGTTTCTGCAGCAGTAATGTTACATGTTAGTTCGTTTTATTTTAAAGTGGTGGTAAACAGGGCTGGATTAGCGACGTTTTTTTTATCAAGTAACAAACGATAATGGTATGTGTTTACTTTCACACTTGGTCATCTGTAAGTAACATACAGAAGAGGGATTCTATTTGAAGTCGATCACGGATGCGTCGCTACTCCCGAGAACTAAAACGGTCGCCTGAGATATAATTAAACCAATAATAATAATATAAAATTTTATTATTATTATTACCCACAATATTAAAAAAATATTTAAGGAATAAATTTTAATATCAAGTAGATGTGTTATTATTAAACGTACAATTTGTTATTATTAAAATTGTTCGTACGTATATAGTATTAGTCGGTAAAATACGAGACAATAACCATATAACTGTACCTACTATGGAAACCCGACTTGTAGATTGCTTCATGTTTATTTAAATCGGTCTATTATTACGCTGTTCAAGATTTACTTGCGTTATTTAATAATTATCATTATTCGCTGACGAGGCTGAAACGTTTAGGTGTTGCTAAACAAATGTACACACTCGTTAGGCAATATGTAGACTTGTGTAAATTTGATTTATTAGCGATGGCCCACTTACTGATTCTGATGACTTGTGATTACCGGGGAACTTTATTGATATTTGAACTTACCTGCTTGGTTTTGTAGTAATAATTACTTTAATTCTTACTTATTTAACTCTTTGTATTCATACATGAAATTGTATTACAATAGAATAGAAATCTAATAGATTTACCCTCACCAAATTGCATTGGAGCTGTGGAAGCTAAAACCTGTCAGAACATCTCAACTTATATAATAGTTTAGATATCTGTCTGACCTAAGATTGAACTAGTTACATCTATGTATCATCCTAGGCCCACTAAACTATGTGAGTCGTCAAACTTCTTGTATTTCTTTATTTTCTTGTTTATGCATCTCATTCTCCTTGTCGATATGTCCTTGCTGGTCTTGTAATACTTATAATGTAAAGAGCCCCGAATTGTATTAAAATAATAAGTACATTATTTTTTAAAGACCACGGAAATAGAATACACCTTCTCATTTCTGTTATATCAATGTGGTATTATGCGGCGCCGGCTATCTGTAATTCGGCTGATATCAAAGTAAAGTAATGAGATACATGTGTAGATGCGGCGACGCCTGCTGAGAACAATGTCATATTACCTCGCTATCGGATAGATCTGTTCAATGCACAATATTTATGTACAAAGATTACATATACAACGTGAGTTTAGATAGCGCTGCCTATTATTTTGACTTTTTTCACAATTTAATCATGTTTTTAATATTTCCTGCCTTTAAAGTATGCAAGATAAATCAAGAGACCGTCTCTGTTGCTCTGGGATCTGAATTGGGCTATGGTATCCCCAGTTTGTCGTAAGAGGCGAGTGAAAGAGGCTTCCGGGGTTGCGGGCGGCAAGAGTGGGAGCTCGTCCGTCTAGCCAAGCGACCCCGGGGATTGACGGTGGTATTTGCGGCCGCATACCGTCGTAAAGATCAGACGGTGCGGTGGGTCCAGTCTCATCTAGGTGCAGCCAGATGTGGCAACGCGCTCAGACGACTCCGATTGTGTCCCTTTTACTGCGGTATTAATCCCATATACCCCGGCGTCGCTTCCACGGCGTCGGGTACCTTTTGAAGGTATCCTCCTCAAAAACAAAAAAAGGGAAATCTCCCTTGATTTATCTTTATTATTTTAGGAAGGTGTTTAGTATTCTCGTACTAAATTTACTCGTCAGTATATTTATAAGACAATTATATTAAGTGCCGCTAAAAAAAAATGCCGCACTTGTTAAGAGGTATAGTTCGCTAGCGCTACGGTGTCCAAACATACTCATTATGTCTTCTGTGTAATTTTCTAATATACAATACCAAAAGATGTATCTTTCTTGCAAATTATTTGCTCAAAGGACCTACAGTCTCGGCTCCATACGAGAAATAACCCATAAAAGTAACCAAAGTAATGTTTATGACTTCGTGTAACGTTGTGGGAAAGAGTTGTTAGGATTCTATTTTAACCACATACCATGCATACCAATATTGTGTTTAAACCACATCAATATGAGATGTACAGTGCCGTTAGTATGAGTTAATTATGTTTACGTAGAGCACAGTGCTGTCATCGTGTAAATGAAACTATTCAGTAACTGAGTACTTGGGGAGCGCTCAAGTATTACTAAACGCAATTTTTGATCATTTTTGACCACCTCCATGTATCGCGCCGTAACATTTTTCTGCAACCCATTTTTCCTTCCTAACCGTTACGTAACACGACCATTGAAGCCAATGACCATTTTAAAAATTTCAAACTTGGTAAAAAAAGTACCGGAAAGTTTTATTCCTTAGTTGTATATATTACATAAATTAAAAAAAATACAGTTCCGTAATGCTTTGTTCAACCTTTCCTCCCCCTTTCCTCCCCTTCAATGCATCGTATCGTTTTACAAGAAAAAATAGCGTTACGTAAAACTTAATATTCATTTAATTAGCTATTTAGTTAATTAGCGCGTGTTGTCGTTAAACTTGAAATAATATCGCAATTATTATCGCTTGCGATTTTGTTGTTACTATTTTGTTCGTACTTATAATGTTAAGGAAAATGATAAGAAAATTAAAAAACTTATTTATTACCTACTCACGATTATGTTTTAAATATAGTTTGGTTAATATAGCTATATAGACGTTTAAACTTATTAAAATAAAAGTGCTGTTATAATTTTACCTATTGAAATAGCAAGACATGTTATGGGACACGAAAAACACATTTACAGACTTGACCGAAAATTTTTTTCTGAATAAATATTTTAATAATTAACAGTCTTTCCGCTTTATCTACTTAACGTACTAACACCGGAAAAGTTGTAAAGTACACGCCATATTAATTCAATAATGGCATCGTTTAAACTGAATTTCTTTCAAGTGGTAAGATCAAATGCTGGAGCAAGATAAATCTATTTGAGGCGTTAGAGTAATCTCGAGTGGGTAGTTTGGAGTGTGCCAGAGTAGCAACCAGTCACGAGTGCTTCCGTTTGAGTACGACTGCAACTTAAAAACCAGTTCGTTGATAACGTGCGCTTAGTTTTAAAGTAGTCATTAAGGTTTTAAAATAGGGCATGTTTGTTTTATTAGTACTAAACTTGCGCGCAGCTCACTTGATATATGTATCTTAAATTCTGATAGCAAATACGACTCAATTATTATTATTGTTGAGATTTTAAGTTCAATCGTCGGAGCATCCTGCAAGGATTGATTATATTTATCCGAAATTCTGCAGATTAAATTGACTAAAAGATCATTTCAGATTAGGTCAGTTTCAGGTTTAACTACAGGAGTCACAGGATATATTCAGGTAACTTATTAAACTTAGTTGGAAAGGCACAGACATTAAAATACGGCTAAAGCATAGGTTACATTAAATTACGTGAAAGTACTAAATTTAAAATGGATGTCTAAACGAAAAGTTTAAATTTTAATCGACAAATTTTAAATAACCGTTATAAATGCGCTGCAGCGATTATGTTTTGCCGTCTTAAAGTTTTATTAAAAATAAAGGGCGTGACTATAGATGCGCAATAAAACTATTTCACCATCGAAAAGTTTGTGATACATTACAGCCAACATTAATATGATATATGTTCTATAAATAATCAAAACTCACGCCCTGACATAATTACATTACATTTCGATATAACAAGCCATATGCGGCCGATACTTAGTTATCATTCATTTTACGATTCCCACTAGCGATTGTCGACCACCCACTCCGATATCAAGAACATCTAGATACGTTTCCGTGTGTACGTAGAAATAAACAAATGCATTGTGTGCTGTTGTGATTAGACACATGTGTTTGTCAGCGCCGCTATTCACATCCGCTGGTGTGTTTGCCAGTCTTCCGATCTACAAATTAAAGTCCATGATCAATGTACACGAACACACGTCTGACATGGAAAATATTCTTTTTTTCTAAGAGATTACTCATAAATTACCCTTGAAGGTAGTAGAACCCCGTGTAGTTCGAGGTGGCGGTATCAACGCCTTGAGGCCATCGCCGTCTTGAAAGGTGTCGCAAGAAACAAAAGTATATACCGAACAAAGAATATTGATTTTGATTTGATTTTTATTTATCCGGGGCGTTCAACTTAGTCCTCAGTTTTAGTGAAACATTTGTAGCGTACCTCAGACAGGACTCAAATCCTGATCCGGGGTTGATCATGGATGAACATTGATGGCGGACTAATCCTTTGCTACTTCTATATTATAAAAAATAACAATGTAACTAGGACTCTTCAAAGGTCAAACCAAGCTCGGTTTCTATTAATCTGACATATTTTACTATAAGTTGGCGCCACATTACTATGATCATACATCAAATTTAAAGACGAAGAAATAAATATTTACCGAGAAAGAATATCATAATCAGAAAGTCTTGTACTAACTAATTCAGACACACGTACAAAATAATATATCATGCCAATTATTAACATCTAAGCTCAAAACTGTCAAGAAACAAAAAGCTTTGTTTCTTGACAGTAGTTAAAAAGAGTAAAATGACAAGAGCCAATTAACAATTTAATTATCAATTAGCGAAACAACTTAACTTTAATCGAACTCAGTTACTGCTTTTTACTTCTGTAGCACAATAAGCTTACTTCACAAGCTCATACAAGAAACATAGTTGCCGGCAGGATATTATCTTCGACACTAAAATAAATATCGGTTTATTTCTGAATTGAACCAATTCGTCATATTTGATTTACGGCCAAGATAACAGTTCCGTTCATAAAGATCTTAGCCTATTTATAAATTCACACTCATGCGAAATAACTTTATGAATTAATCGTTAGCATTAATTCATAAAGTTATTCAGATAACTAGACTCATATTGCAGACGTTACTGCACATTATTTCCTGAGAAGTCTCTTAATGTTTTGTGTCACACATTCCTTTAATATATTCCCATATTACATTTTATGCACGTGACACATGAGAAATACATTAGACTGACGGTAATTCGGGCCTTATGTAATTCGTCGTTCCTTATAATCCGATAAGCCAAATATTTGTCCATCTTTGATTCAACTGCGTACTTTGTACATATTAAATTATGCATGTACATATTGCAAAGTAGAATGCAAGGAAATCCGAGGAATCGCAAGCTAATTCGGGTCTTATGTAATTCTTTCTCCTTATAATCCGATAAGCCAAATATGCGCCAATCTTTGATTCAACTGCATACTATACATACTAAATTATGAATGTTCATAGGCAGAATATGTATAGGCAGTGTATGTTTCAACCAAGGAGGTACCACCATCATTTCTAGCATGAAGCAGTTTTCGTTTGAGTGGACGAAAGTAGTTTCTTCTCACTTATGAGGAGAGTATTTAAATGTTTTATTGTAACTCATCTGTATTTGACTTCAGTCAGAATTTGTGTTTTCATATGAATATGCTTATATATGGTGTGGGTTTATATTTATCCTGCCATGGACGGCAGTGACCACTTATCATATCCTTGTTCACTACTTCAGTCTTAAAAACATTTTTTTATTTGTCCGTCAAAAAGATACTCCTATCAAAATTCTGGATTGGAAGGGCTAGAAGAATGTCTCTACTATATACCTACAAAATCGCTGATCTGAGATAGCCTTACTGCGATTGTCGGATGAACGCTAATACTAACGGTTTAGAGACCGACTCATATTGCAGACACTATCAAATACGTCATTACTTCCTGAGAAGTCTTAAACGTTTTGTATCACACATTCCTTCTCACATCCCTGTCACATTGAATGCACGTGACTCATAAGGGTAATAATGAGAGTAATTGCCCCTTTTCTCACATCGTGATTCATTATTGACGAAACAAGATGCAGGGCACTTAACTTTATTTGTTATGCCCTCTTTAATCATCGTGAGTCAACGGATGGTTCCACTTGCGCATAGTAATAAGTGTTAAATAAAAGTTTCATTAGTGTGATAGCCTAGGCCTGGTGGTATGTTGGGGCTCTAACGCGTAAGGTTCGGAGATCAAATTTTATTTATTTTTATTTTTATTTGCTATTTAAAAAACACGCTTTTTACACTCATAGCCCCACACTAGGATTTTCTCCTGTATCGTGGGTTTCATGGATACACAAACACGAATACACAAACACCCAAACCCAGAACAGAAATCTAAACTCATCATTCATATTTCTGTCTGGCCGCGAATCGAACCCGGGACCCACTGCGCGTTAGACCGGTATGGTGACCGCTCGACCACGCAGGTCGTCAAAAAGTTCCCTTTATCTATTAAAAAACGGTAAAGAATCGTATTTGTCGAATGGGGTCCCTTAAATAGCAATTTTAATTTAATTTAATTATTTATTACCCGACCGCGTCAGAATGGGTAATGTTTTTCGAGTGTATGTATGTTTGTCCATTTCGTGCCTAAGTTAAAAAGATAAAAGTAAAAAAGATCCGACTGGTAGTGTTCACCGTACCGGTCTAAAAAGTGAGTTTTGGGTTCGATTCTCGAACCCAAAACTCACTTGGCCACGTAGCCGAGAGGTTACCATACCGATCTAACGCGCAGTGGGTCTCACGTTCGATCCCCGGCCAGACAGGCATCTGAATGCTGAGTTTAGATTTTGTTCTGGGTCTGGGTGTTTGTGTATTCTTCTTTGTATGTCCATGGCACCCACGACACAGGAAAAATCCTATGAGTGAAGTAGTTTTTGTGCAAGACTAACAAACAAACATCTTCCAACTTTCGCATCTATAATATTGGTATGATCAGAAGGGACAAACTGACATTGTATAGAAATTCGGTCCAAGGGCCAAAGTCCAACGATTTGACAATCTACACACGCCCTTTCAAATAATCTTTGAATCCACAGAGTCAATGTGATGTAGACATGGCATATATGTACTACTAAAGTACTTCATACTTGGAAGATAGTACTACACTACGCCGATTTTATTTTCCCCACTGCGTAAAAATGGTAACCTTTTTAGACTTACTCGTCTTCACAAGATTATTAATTCTTTTATAGGTCAATGTATACGCTTTTATAATAAACTTTCAATGGAAATCACAAATTTGTCAATTAGTAAGTTTAACGCATTGATAAAGATCAAACTTTGCCGTAAAGCATATTATAAGATTTCTGATTACATAGTGTTTATTTAATTGTGAAAGTGTAGCGTACCTTGCCAAACAAGCCTCATATTTTGTCCATTATAAGGAGCTAGCTTTTATTAGTATGTAAAAAAATGACAAATCCGGTGAGTTTCTTGCCGGAACTTCTTAGTTGAGGTCGTGTTCCGATCCGGTGGTAATGTAAGAAGAAAATATTGTAGCTGACAATTTGTGCAAAATTTAGAGCCTATGCAAAATAAAGACATTTATTTTATTTCAGTTGCACACATTACAACAATATGGGCATCTAATGAAAGCTAGTAGGTCTATTACCTATCCAAAAATGTATATATCGTAATACTTTTACTTGTAAAATTTGACAAAAACTCATATAATTAATTACATGACTGTCATTATGAACAAAAAATTCGTTTTAAGCAGTCGGGTTTTTTGTTTAAATTTCTGTGTCACTCTGCAAACTGAGATGTCATAATATCATTAGAATCGTCTCAGTTTGCAGTGACACAGACTATATATTGCTAATAACGTTGCCTTCAAATAGGGGAAAAGGGGAAGGCGCTTAATTTATTATCACGACAATATAGATATAAAAAATATAACAAAGTTACTAGTTAAAAAGCACTTATTGGTAAATAAGTAAGATACGTAGACGTTACCTTTTGCGTTTCCGTCGCTATAAGGCTGCGTGAGCCAATTCTACTAGACTTTACCTCTATGGAAGCAACCAGTTTTGAAACCAAATGTTTGTCCGGAATGCATAGCCCCGGATTATTATTAATGACGTTTAACCGTTCGTTCAGAAACCATTTATAATAATATAATACTCTTGATCTTGAACGCTTTGTGTTTCTGATAATGTTTTTGATAGCTTTCTAAACGGGAAACATGTTGAAATTATTTAATTTTTCTATTAGATTGATAGCAAACGAGCATGCAGCCCACCTGATGGTAAGTGGTTACTGCTATGGACATCTGCAAGCAACTTTAAATAAAACAGAGCGTCTATCTGAAGTCGATCACATGCGTTGCTACTCCCAAAAACTGAGATGGTCGTCATATTTATAAGTGAGCTGATGATATGTCATACCTGTCACGAACCGCCGAGCCGTTTGGATTTTAGCGCGTTCCAAAGAAATGGACATACATACAAACAAACATACATACATAATTACTTGTTAAAAACCATTTACATACGCACACACACACACACACACACACACACACACACACACATGCACATTCACACACACGCACACTCGCACATAAACACACACGCCTCTGATATTAACTTATGTGCACGAAAAGCCAGATTATACTTAGTATTGCAGTGCTATTGATTGTTATAGTCCGTAAAATGTAAATCCGTAATTGTGTTAATTATCCGTAATTGTGTGTGGATTTTGTTAAATAAATAAATAAATACATACATACATGAATACATACATATAGACATATGCTCGAATAACATTCCCCTCAAATGTATTAAATGTTTCCCTAAATTACTATATTTTCAATAAATACGTGAAAACATTTTTTTTTTTTTGAAAAAAGGGGATCAAATGCAAAGGGTTAAAAATTAGCTCTTGAATAGACAAAGTACTTACATTACACATTCCTCCAACTGAAGCCCTTTAATCAAATTGTTGTAAAGGTAGGTCGAACTGGAAATATGTCCTTAGATAGTTTATGTTATACCTATAGTTTAGAGCCTATAGTTTAGACTTATTGTCTAGTGGTTGGTAGACCTCATTCATCCCTGTTGTTCTGCGATTAGAATAGGCTTGCTTGTCGCAAGAAGCGACTAAAAGGGACTTCTGGGTTGCGGACGGCAAGAGTGGGAGCTCGAACCGTCCAGCCAGGTGACTCGAAGGATGGCGGTATGTGAGGTCGCATATTGTCGTAAAGACGATGCGGCGGGCCCAGCGGCTCATTTGGGTGGAGCCCGATGGAGCAATACTTTCAGAGGACTCCGGTTTTGTGATCCCGGAGTCCTATTCGGAGGCCGTCCTCGGCGCCGCGTTTTAGTGCCATAAAAATCCCACATATTTCTTACATCGCTCCCACGACGTCAGGTACCTTTTGAAGGTTTCCCGTTTGAGCTAAAAATAAGGGTAAGCCTTGTTCGTTTCCAAGGTTCGAATCCTAGACCGGAACTTATTTTGCAATATTGAAGTGGCTAACGAGCATGCAGTTAACCTGATGGTAAGTGATTCATATAGAACAGGGGTTCTATCTGAAGTCGATCACATACGTTGCTACTCCCGAGAACTGAGATTATCGCCTCATACACATATAAGTGAGCCGGTAAGCATACTCTTCCACCGAAACGCACTTACGCCAGAAATAGGTGTGGCGGTGGTACTTCCCCGGTCCAACTATTGGTTCTATCACCTAGTAACCTGACAAGGTCACTGCCACCCATAGGCATTTAATCAGGCCTAGATACGGTAACAGTTTGACGTTTACTAGATGGGATGCTACTCCTAAGGAGCAAGCGTGCCTCAACTGCCAGCCGAGTGTAATGCGACATGCGTTCGATAGACCAAACAATTTTAGCCGTCGGAAAAAAGTTTCATCCTAAAAATGTGCTGATTTTGGAATCTGAACGCACTAAGGCGTATTTCTTGACCTTTCCACTTTATATAAATAAAAAATATGGTTATCTGTCCTTTAGCATCAGGTGTAGGTGAACTTCTTATCGTACATAACATGTTTGTGTCCATTATTATGTAATTATTGTTATCAGCATGCAGTCGCATAGTTTAATTCGTCGGTAACCATTTGTGGCCATTCATAAATTATATCAAAGAAATTTCCCGAATTTTTGACCCCTCCCTCTTCCTTGTCGCAGCTGGTCTCATTTGTGAGTACCCTCCGTTCCTAGTGCGATGTCACATTTTGCAATTTCACATATAGGAATCGTATAATCAAAACAGCAGTTCTCAAATTATAAATAAACATAAACGCTTTCTACACTCGTAGCCCCACAGTGGGATTTTCTCCTGTGTCGTGGGTGCCATGGACATACAAAGACAAATACACAAACACCCTATGAGATTTTATTATTTACATATATTTGAAATGTGACGTAACGAAATTTAAGATCCGTCCCCCGGGATTCTTACCCGCTAAAACCCCCTTGGATCTCCAATAGAACGCACCGTAGCCTCCTAGCGCTTCGCCCCTCACGGGCTCATCTCTTGGGGAACGTTTAACTATCCCCCTGTACTTTTTTTAATATAAAGTAGCAGACGAGCAAGCAGCCCACCTGATGGTATGTGGCTACTGCCGCCCATTCACATTTGTAAGCAACTTCACATAGAACAGGGATTCTGTCTGAAGTCGACCACGGATGCGTTGCTACTCCCGAGGACTGAGATGGTCGCCTCATATAAAAGTGAGCCGGCAACCA
>DWNE01009932.1:0-10613 GCA_018249875.1 Cecropterus toxeus
ATTTCTATGTTTTACAAGTAATACTATATATGATAGAAATTCTACCAGAACTATTTGCAACGGTTGATAATAACAACATGGTCTAATATCACATTCGATATAATTACACGTGTGATTCCAATTTACCATTTCATTAATGAAAAACACAATTGTACTCGCATTTTGGGGATTTCTTCGAATAAAATGCGAAACGAGGAATGGCCTTACACATATTTGACGTATATGATTCCAAAAAATAAAATCTTGTGACAATAATTTTTGAATTGCTTCACCTCGACGCGTTAGGGGTCGACAGTAGCACAATCAACATTCCAAATCCGATTAATGATATGATATGACATTTGTGACAACACTTTCAAATAAAGCTTAGAAATAAATCTTTAATTAATAACATCACAATTACTATACGACTGATTGTCATGCAATATTAATCTTAAGAGATCTATTTATTTATCTCATAAAACAGGTAACGATAACAACCTTCTACGCTAAACAAGGCAAGCTATGACATAATTACAATAAAATAAACTAAAACTATAGCTTCTAATAAGGTACATGTAATTATCTAAGCACCTGATTTGTCACGATTTGTTACTGGTCTATTTATAGAAATAAATTACTAAAAAACCGTCAACAAGCGATATAAATAATTCAAAGATTCGTCAGTTTTTAAATCAAAGCCTCATGCGCATTTGACCTAATTTCAATGTATCAAATTACAAAAGGCTTCCTGAATCCTACAACCTGCTACCTGAACAAAACATTTCTTTAAACATTTAAGTATATTCAAAGATACGAATAAATTTTATGTTTTTTTTCCAATACTGGGATGGTTTTTTTATTGCGTTCAATTAAATTATAACTGAATTATTCATTTAAAAACACCACATTTCAAGCTCCAATTAGGTCTACATAAATATATAAAAGTAAAAAAAAATACGCTAAATATTTTGTAGAATTTTGAAAAAAATATTCGAGGTTTTACCAATCAACTTCTCGCTATACTTAAAAATATAATTCTATAAATAGCACATGACATTTAAAAACATTAAACTAGATTCCTTCCTGATCTACAAAGCTAAATTAAGCGAACTATTTGGAACAAGATCGCATACATTTTCGCACAATTTACATGTTTGTATATTGGCATTCAAAATACATTTCGCTGATCTGCATGAATAACCGCACAATTCAAAATTCAATATTTAATTTTTTTTTTCCAAATAAAAATATTTTTATGATGAGTTCAAAATTCATGTTCAAATATCTTAAATTAATGAAGTTTTTGAAGTGGAACTTCTCTATCGACGTATGAGATAGATAGTTATTTCGTTACGCGTCACATTTTTTTTATTATTTTAACTTATCGTTAAAAAGATAATTAAAAAAAAAATACCTGGCTCTCCCGTAAAATTAGCGTTTTTGAATTGTGTTATTATTCAATCCAATGAGCGATATTTTCAATTATCTATCAATCATTTTATATTAAGTATACTTTAGATTTATCATCGAAATTACATGCAAACTAAAGGTGCTTACGATAAAGTTTTCTTCTCACTCTTAGTTTATTCGACGGATTTCCAGCAGACGATAGCTCGCATGTCGTCGGGAGCTTTGCCGAATATCCTCTTACCATCCGAGTGGATGTACTGGTTGATCTGGTAGTCCAGCAGAGTCTGGAAGCCGAGGACGTCAGTGCCCAGTTGCTGTTGAAAAAAATTGATATATCAAGCATTTACAAGTATATAAAATATTGTGGGTATTGGGTGATTCAGGTGGAGTTATAAGAGGATCAACTTCTTTCCCCTCCTCCAAATCAAAATAGAGGTAAGACTGTCGGTCACCTTCAAGGGGCGGCAAAATTTAAGAAATAGGAGCTCCGTTCCCCCACACAATTAAAAAAGATAGAATCTTCCATATCCGAAGACCGTTTTTCGCAAATGAATTTTTAAAATCCTAGACTGGTGAAGCTTCCTTATAAAACCGCCAAACCTATGCTTGTAACGCTTCCAAACCTGTACTTGTAACGCTGTCAAGCGTGAACTTGCAAAACAGCCAAACCTATGCTGATGATGCTGCCAAGCCTATACTTGTAAAATAGCCAAAGCTGTACTTGTAATTCTGCCAAACCTATACTTGTATAACAGCCAAACCTGTGCTTGTAAGGCTGCCAAACCTGTACTAGTAAAACAGCCAGAGCTGTACTTGTTATGCTGCCAAACCTGTTCTTTTATAACAGCCAAACCTGTACTTGTATAACAGCCAAACCTGTACTTGTATAACAGCCAAACCTGTACTTGTAACGTTGCCAAACCTGTACTTGTATAACAGCCAAACCTGTGCTTGTATAACAGCTAAACCTGTACTTGTATAACAGCCAAACCTGTGCTTGTAAGGCTGCCAAACCTATACTTGTAAAACAACCAAAGCTGTACTTGTAACGCTGCCAAACCTGTACTTGTAACGCAGGCAAACCTATTCTTGTAACGCTGCCAAACCTGTACTTGTAACACAGCCAAACCTATTCTTGTAACGTTGCCAAATCTGCAGTTGAATTCAGCCGACACATAGAGACACGTGCAGAGCGCCAGGCGCGCGGCGTACCTGCGTGAGCGGGCTGGTGTTGGTGGTGAAGACGCCGGCGTAGCGCCGCGCGCGCGCCACGCGCTCGGTGGCGTGCTCCAGCGCGCGGATGGCGGACACGTTGTCGCGCGCGCTCAGGGACGCGCGGGTCGCCATCATGAACGAGTGCAGGATCTTGCCTGGATGAAAAAAAATATTGTCATTAAATGCTTGAACAATCCTTTCAGCTCCGGGTGCTCCACCGCCATAACTATTTAAACTTTTTTTTTGGTCACGGGGGAAACCTTCAAAAAGTACACCGAAGCCTTGAGAGAGACTCCGGGATCTCCAATGGAATGCACCGGTGCCCCCAAGCGCGGCGCCCCTCACGGGCTCATCTCTTGGGGGACGTGTAACTGTCCCCCTACACCTTCCAGTGTCTGTGACGACGTGCTCACCATGCCACACATGCCGCCGTCCTTTTCAGGGTTGATGGCTGGGCGGATCGAGCTCCCACTCTAGCCGCCCATAGCCTCAGAAGTCCCCTTCGTCCCGGCTACAGAGGAACATCTATTAAACCTAATGACGCATTTGGTTACAGCGACATAACCATTTTTGGATCGAGTCAGGTTGCTTCACGGAAACATTTATTTCTACTTAAAGAAGAGGAATAGGAATAGTAACTTCTCCCTTCTGATTATTTTCAAGTACCAGTATTTTCTAAATTTAACCTCTTAAACTTTTATTTAACCTTAAAATGTTTATCCTCGATTGGTTAAAAAAAATCACTAACAGACGACCTAAACAAAATTTTATGGTCTAAAATAATAAAAGTCATTAAATTTCAATTATATGTTAAAATTATAATAATTTGAATTTCAAATGTCTAAATGTAATAGTAACGTAAACATGTCTGTACGTTCTTAGACGGACTGTTTGGAAGTGATATAAGCTCGCAGCAACTTTCTGAAAATGGAAAAAGAATCGCCACCTTAAAACACTCGAGCGCCTCCCCTATATTTATCTGACACGCTGGAGTATTTTATGCGATCGATTATTGTTATTAACTGACGGGTTCCCCTGAGCGTACCCCTCTGTATTAAGGGCTCATACTGGCTAAAGTTACTTATCAATATGTTCGCTGCCTAACGTCAGCCGACAACACTGATGGGCAGTGAACCCACTGAGAGAATAGCCTGGACAGGGTGGGCAACGTCACTTCGCGGCATTGGATGATATATTGTTAGTATTAGCATTATCAGCATATAAAGTATCCTGCTTTATATAATTCTGTCGCTCTCGAGTTACTCCCAAAAATCCCCTCTTGGATTTCCCTGCTATTACGAAAATATGACCATGTTTCAGAATACCGTGCCAAATTCGAGTTGCTCAATTCGTCTCCCAATGCGCACACTACTTCAAAAATCGTTCTTTTTCTTTACCTATCCTCTGATCTCTTCATTCCACTCAAAACCTTACTCTTGTATTCTTTTCCTCTCAACTTAAATTTACAAAAAATATTTTACTGTTCTAACTATTTGTCTGTGGAACTCTCTTCCTGTACCATTTCATAATCTCTATATTTCTTTAAAAATCTTGTCAAATCCCTTATCTACAGTTCTAACTTTGTTTTTTCTTTTGAATCCTCTCTATTTACTTTTTGCTATCTTTAACTTGATTCATTTTACAATTGTTGCTGTATTCAATTCCTAAAATTAACTTTTCTTAATTCCTTAATTTGTCCTTTTCACTAATCCTTAAGGACGTCTGGGTATGATAAATTATATTATTAATATTTAACTGAACTTAAAATTACCTTTTCCCTCAGGAAGCATAGTGTCTCGGACGCTGCCTTCCACAAATTCCAAGAAAGCCATAATTTTGGCCAGACCTCCGGATAGTTCAATTTCTGGTTCATCCCTTGCATCGAAGTTCAAAGCCACCGCGACTGGAGTTCCAGAGGCTGTAATCATGAGAATCTTCATTGTACAAACATGATTATACTAAATTTACTTACTGAGAGTGAAAGACGTGCCAAACTAGGGTATGAATTATTAAGTGTGGTGGTTGTGAAGCGATAGCTCTATTAAAGAAGACTATACTTAAAATAGACTCTAGTTTGAAAAATGTGCTACAACAGAAATACTAATGATAGCTGACTAACACTAAGTCAGTGCTCTGAAAACCATTACAACTATGACCGACATAATACAGGATAAAATCGTATGGAAATAACGCAGGAGGAATAATCATTTTATTTCTTGTTATAAGTCTCATCCGAACACTCAAGAGTAGCTCAGAGTGCTATGGAGAGGCATTTCTTAAAATTTCGTAACGAGATATTATAATAATGAGATCTGTATACGAAGTGGGCTTACAGATATATCTCTGTAAATTAGTAATTTGAAGTGGCAATGGACAGGCCTCATCGTTCAAAAGATCGAAAATCCATGGGGAAGAAATGTCCTCTAGCGGTGATCGCGTTTATGCAAAGAGAGCACAGACCGCCCCCCAATCAGGCAGACTAATCTAAACTAATAAGACCTGAAGAAAACAGCGAGAAACCGCTGGGTTCAGAAGGCGCCATTTATGGGAGCCCTGTATCCATAAGTGTAACTGAAAAAGCTGATGGATGATAAAATTACAGATTTTGGATCGATCACCGATAATCATAAAACAATGATTATTTATTTTAGCTGAATATTCTTTTACTGCTTCAATTGCAGAACAAACTTAAGTGAAATATCCAGGTTTTCAGTTGGCGAAGAGAGACACTTTTGTCCAACCTTGTACTAATGGCACTAGTACTCACGATCTTCCAGGACGACGCTAAGTCCAGCCACCAATAGGGCATCCCAGCAAGCCTCGATACACAGCGCATAGTCTCTGGTGGAGATCTCATGTTTCAGAAACTGCTCCAACTCCGCTTTTTCGTAAAATGAAGATACTATCATCCTGTAAGGAAAGAGGAGAAAAAATCCGATTACAAGAGATCCAATCTTTTTTCGTGATTACCACAAAATATTGCGAAATTACTTTAAGTGCAAAATTTTAGTAAGTTTGATATTCCGCTCTAAAACTACAAAGACAAAAGATACAGTAAGTTACAGCTGTTATTAGCTAATAGGAGGACTTAAAAGATAGTTTTATTGTTTCCAGAACAACAGTACCTTCAAGAGTCGGATATTTCTGGATTGTTGAATTTAGATAACAGATGGGTATACTTTAATTGCAAGGTTGTGTCCATAGTTTTACAAAAACCAAAAAGTCCACCTGTTTGACGATTATTTTTATTCTCGCTTATTTAATTTAAGAAAGGCGCAACCCAAAGCCCACCTCCCCCTCCCAAATAAACGTCCAAGATCAATTTTATTGTATTAGCTACTCCTATTACTTACTCAATAACTTCATCCTTATGCTCATGCCTCATTGGTTGGGCCCTGAACTTGACTTCATCATCCTCCCTCCTTCCTTCAGGACTCGTGCACATATATGTCAGCACTTCACCAAGATTGGAAGCGCCAAGGAAGTCACTGATTTCTGGGAAAATAAAAGTATTCCCATATATTAGAAATGTATCATCGCCGCAAAATCATTATTGCTGGGCACAGATCTTAAGGCCTAAGACTCCAAACTGACCAAATGTAATTGGTAAACTTTTTATAGTGTCTAGGTTTACTTTCTTTTCCTCTATCATCAAGCAATGGTAGTGATTTGTGATAGTTATTATAAAAACATTTTTAAAAAGAAAAATCAGAGGCGCGTTCGTGCTCAGATTGAGAGAACTTCAAACCATAAAGCTATCATCTGTACTGCAGGCTTCTTTTACTTCGATCGTACAAAAACGCACATCTGCCTTACCACTGTAGCTAAGAACACACCAGAATACATTACTGCTATGAAATCAGGATACGTAGTTATACCACTTACACTTACCAACATAGTATCCCTTTTCCCGCAACTTCGTGATCGTGTAGATGGAATTAAGCGAGTTTCCTCCCAGCTCATAGAAACCAGCTCTTACTGAGAGAGCGCCTCTCGCCGCCCTTCCCAACACCTCTCCAACAGTTTCGAACAGAACTCTAGCTGCTTCCATATCTTTTGAGCTTACTCCAGTGTAGTCAATGTCTATGGAGATTGCTGTATCATCTATAAAGAAATAAAATAAATACTATAAGGTAAACGGAAGAAAGTGAATTATATTTAAATATGTAAATATGTACAAATCCTCTCTGTTATTTTAAAATTGTAATTTCCTAAACTCATTTTCATCCATGTATCAGCAATTTAACCAGTAGTAGACCACTGGACGTATACTTCCCTTATTAAGTTGATCGCAGTGGATGTTGATGATGTTAAACTTCATATCTTCTGGATTTTATAAATTATTCTCCTATGATATTCACGAGAAGAAACGAAGTGGTGGCATTCAAGACACGGCTCCAAATAATTATTTTTTGTAGTTAGTTAATTATTTCTAGAAATTTATAGTAATTTCCACAAATACCATAAAGACAAATCAGTGATTTTTTGACTTCCCAGTAGAAAAATGATGACAGTACTAACCATTATTGTTTGTGTTTTCGTACATCTTCAACAACGCTTGCCGGTCAACTTTTCCGTTGACTAAAAGCGGTATGGTATCTATAACGATCACCTGAAACAGAAATAAATAATTAATAATGCATAATTTTAATTATTATCACAACGGAACATGAAAGTTCATTATATTCTTTATCTTTTCTTTATCGATATACCAATTGTAGCCGCAAATTGAAAAGTTTCCTAAAGAATGCAGACATTGAAAGGACGTAACATTAACGTTTGTCTTTTTCTACACGATATCGTAACTTTTACTTTTCTAGACCAAAAAACAACGTGATTAGGAGTAGTTCCAAGCATTTAACTAAAATTGCCAAAAAATTGAGGACGATACCTTTCGTTCTCATTGTGCGATATGTGGTTCAGGCAAACATCTAAACGATAAAGATATATATTCAGTTTTTATTCCTTTCCGTGTTGGTGTTTTGCATGAGATGCAACACCCAGGATTTAGGAGGCTAGTATATATTTACATAGTCTCTAGGCTAGTAATTTTGTAATTTGTAATTTGTAAGTCTCATACCTGCGGGATCATGTAGTGAGTGAGAGAGTTCTTCAGAGCAGCTTCGATATGATGTCCAGATAGCCTTGCATCTGGCTTCACGGTGACGAATGCGAGAATCTCTGGATTACCGCGCTCCAGGCCGTAGCAGAGGACCACGCCTGGTGATAAAACATTAAGTTACTAATTTTGCACAATTGTAATCAAATAAAAGTGCACAATTATTTAAAAAAATAAGGGGAAAATAATCAATATCGTAACAGTAATAGAAGACATAATCGGAGCCGGAAGAATAGTAATAAAATAAAAGAATAACAGTAACATCAAAGGATCAATGAAAGAATCTGAATACCCAAAAAATAATAATAACAAATAAGAAAAAGTAACTAATATTGACAGTAACATGATAAGATATATAACATTTCTCGTAAAATATCATAGGTATAAAAAAGAGTTAAAAATATTGAGTATTTCCTATTCACTTTTAATAAGTGAACGAAATAATGAAATAAATCAGTATTCTCACCCTTATCAATTCCCTGGACTGTATTTACAGCTCTCTCCACCTCCAAAAGGTCTACCCTGTGACCTCTGATCTTTATTTGGGAGTCAGTTCTTCCAGCGTACAGGATCATCCCTTTCTGCAAGATCCCAAAATCACCTGTTCTGTAGAGACGGCCGAAACCTAAAAGTAAAATTATCCTTATTTATCTTTTTTACTCCGAAAGGAGCTTTAGTAAAAAGTAGACTAGAATATTGACATTTAAAGACATAAAATTTAGTAATAAAAGCCACGATCAGAACAAAACACAAAACTAACAAAGGAAGTCGATATGGTCACATTTTTACGAATAAAATAAATGAATTCATCATGTTCATTAATCTTCTTAAAGTATCACGTTATTTCTACCTAGTTTTCTGGAAAATACAGAAATGATGATGTTTTTATGAAATTCTGAAAAATATATCCGGAAATTACGGCAAGTCATTGTAAAATTATTTAAGAGCTGTCCCACTGGCGTAGTCGATTGTAAGATTGGTCAGACTATTTGAATTTCTCCTGGCTTCGTTCCTGACCTAGTGTACTTAACTCACCTGGATGCGAAGCATGAGGGTTGTCGCAGAACTTCTCGGGAGCCTGTCCTCCAACATACCCAGCGGCCAGATTGGCTCCAGCCACCCACACTTCACCCGGCTCTGATTCCCTGGATGGATTCATTTCTTCATCCAGAAGATATATCGCGCAGTTGTCAAGAGGTGCACCTGGACATATTTAAAATTGATTTTACAAATTGATTTTCTGGCGACTTCCAGCAACACATACTGCGCCACTTGTATTCTTAATCACGCTATCAGTTAACATTACATAAGGTGGCGCAAAGATCATTCTACAATTTCTACAGATGGCAATAAATGACAGTTCTGCTTTAATATTTCTAAAGTAAATAAGTACAAAATACTAGTCAATAAGCCATGAATTGCAATATTTCTCAAGAACGTTTTTCAGTGTGGCTAAATTACCGAAACGAGAGATTTTAGTAATTTGCACTGGCCGGAAAGATCAACCAATTTAACCGTTCTAGATTTTTTGTGGTGTTTCTTGTGGCCAAGAGTCCTATGTCAACAATCCTTAGACTTCTAAAGCCCTTGAGCAGAATATACGTTAATAATGCTGAAATATATCGCAAGAAATTTTGGCAATAGTGATAGATAATGCCATAAATCCGTCACGTATCTTCAATTCTGGTGACGACCAGTTGGCCAAACAAAAATTATACAATAAATAATAACAATCTAAAATCAAAAGCAAAAGGTTTGTAAAACAGGGATTCTATCTGTTTGAAGTCAGTCCTATCTGACGTCAGTCACAGGTGGTGACTGACTTCAGTGCTTACGTCGTTGCTTACGTTCATGGGCGGCAGTAATTCAGTCTCAGGTGGTGACTGACTTCAGATTGGATCCTGATCTATATGAAGTTGCTTACGTTCATGGGCGGCAGTAATCACTTACCATCAGGTGGACTGCATACTCGTTTGCTTCTTAAAAAGACTTTAGGCGAATTTAAATTTTTAGCATCGTAATGAGGCATTTCTTAAAACTTATACAAGTGCAGTATTATTTTGAAATGATACTATATAATTTATTTCATTCGTATGTTTTTCATGGCGTAGTCGGAGATTTAATTTGTTCCAACGATCTCACCAACAAGGAACTTTCGATCGAAATCGTATTCTAGCTAAAACTACTTTTAGTATCGAAGGCCTCATACCATACCACAACGGTATCGATACATACAAATACAATCGGAATTTATTTATGCACCGATTCGAATACTCGAGTACCATACTTTGCACCTTGAATTTGATAATAGATTAAATCATAATCAACTTTGACAATTGGCATCAAGTTCATTAATATTTAGGTGCCGAATTTCCGACATTTTAAAAGGAGGAAGTCAATAAACATGCAGTTCATAGTAAGTGGTCACTGCCGGCCATGAACACCTGTAAACAACGCCATACAGAACAGGGGTTCTATTTGAAGTCGATCACAGACACGTCGCCGTTCAGGACATAGATCACTAAATATTAGAATTACGGCTTTATAAATGTAGCACACATTCAGGCAATTTCGACAAGCAACATCCACTATATGTTAGTCGACGACACGCGTGGCGCAGTGGTCACCTTACCGGTTTGGCACGCAGTGGGTTTCGAGTTCGATCCCCGGCCACACAGAAATGTGAATGAT
Source organism: Cecropterus toxeus (assembly GCA_018249875.1). Classification (NCBI taxonomy): domain Eukaryota; kingdom Metazoa; phylum Arthropoda; class Insecta; order Lepidoptera; family Hesperiidae; genus Cecropterus; species Cecropterus toxeus. The sequence goes on from DWNE01009932.1 coordinate 10,418, forward strand.
TTTTTTTTTACACCCATAGCCCCACAGTAGGATTTTCTACTATGTCGTGGGTGCCATGGACACACAAACACGAATACACAAACACTCAGACCCAGGACAGAATTATAAACTCATCATTTATATATCTGTCTGGCCGGGAATCGAACCCGGGACCCACTGCGCGTCAGACCGGTATGGTGACCGCTCCGCCACGCGG
>DWNE01009933.1:0-10613 GCA_018249875.1 Cecropterus toxeus
CAAAAGCATGAAATCTTAATACAAATATCTTCTCATTTTATATATTGGTGCCAGTTTTCTCGAATTCAAAACTAAATCTGATCACTATACAATATCTCTGAAAGAATCGAAAGAAATTCTGCATAAAGTAATGTTGCTTTTTTACCGTTTAAAGCATGATGCGTGTGTTCGAATGGAATTTTGTAATCGATATTAAACTTCCTTTCCGGTGATATGCCAACTTGAACTCTGAAACATAATTAACGTGACAATGCCGAAAAAGTGTATTTATAAAAATTATGAAAAATAAAGCATATAGCATTCCTTCCAGACCGCTGTTCTTGTGACATAAGGTATAGTAAATATTTGAAAAATAAATAAATAATTTTTATATTACACCTTACCGAACATTATCGAAAACATTACCGAAAATTCTGTAAACAAACAACTTATTGTAATGGCTTCTGCGTTACTACATAGAGATCTAGAATCTTTAGATTTAGTAAAACGATACATAGATGGATAATTCTTTTTCAATTTGCCACAATATCGTATCGTAGAAAAGAAATAAATAACTGAGTTGTTGAGTTATCGTCTCGGAGGGCCAGGGTGTAGTCGATAAATCTCTAGGGTGGACAAAGAAATGATAAATACAAGCGCGTGGAGCGTGTGTATGAGTTATGTGTGGGATGATTTAGAGCGCGGTGGCATCCCTAGCCCTAAGTCATAGAGCACAGTACACAGTACTGATACAGACCTTTTGTAATTATTTTTGTACCATGTAGATAGGTACTATGCCAATTGAATAGTACCTATCTACATGGTACAAAAATATATGATGTATACGTGTGTATATAATGACAGAAATAAACGAATATGCAGTTTACAGGGGATACGAATTGTATTAGATCACATTCCGTTTCTTGTTGAAAAAGTTCATGGTAATTTAACTTGTGTTAACGTAACGATGACATAAACATATTTTTGATATATATTTAACAAAAGTATATTTTATATTTGACAACCCTTGTGGCAGAGGAGTCACCTTACCGGTTTGACACGCAGTGGGTTCAGAGTTTAATTCCAGGCCATACGGACATCTGAATAAGGAATTTAGATTTCTGTCCTGGGTCTGGAGGTCATAGGAGGCAATCGTAGTGTGGGGAATCGTATCAGTATGGAAAGCATCATAAATATGAAACCGAGCATAAGCGCATAAATTTTTATCTTAAATTTGGCAGTTCACGAACAATCAATTGGTTAATTTCGTTCAAATATTTAAAAACCGAATAACATGCAGAATGCAATAAATACTATTCATAAGAATAATATTACAAAGTTTTATATCAAGATTATAATACAAGAAAACAAAAAAATTACTTTAAAAACGTCGATCTACTTATAATGATTGTTCAATTCCACGTCTATACAAATAAATTGGTCAAAACGAATTACGGGCGGGGTGATTCGGCCTTTCGATTTAATTATTCCAAAACCACAAAACTAAAAACATGCTGGAATTCATCACACGTAGAAACGTGTAGTATCATTTTTCATACCAAAATGTAGATAAATAAATACGGTAATATTAACATACCTTTAAACTTTGAATTGCAGACAAAATTGATGCCACAAATGAATACCATTAGGTATATCATTTATAGGATTAATTTTATCAGTGAAAATTAAGATTATATAAGTAGTTGGAAACATGATTAAAATAAAAAAAAAATACCTACATACTAATATTATGAAGGCGAATGTTTGAAGGCTATATGTATGTTTTTTACTCTTTCAGTATTACTCGTAAAGACGTCCGGCGTAGCGGAGCGGTCACCATACCGGTCTAACACGCAGTGGGTCCCGGGTTCGATCCCCGGCCAGACAGAAATGTGAATGACTAACTTAGATTTATGTTCTGGATCTGGATGTTTGTGTATTCGTCTTTGTGTGTCCGTGGCACCCACGACACAGGAGAAAATCCTACTGCGGGGCTATGAGTGTAGAAAGCGTTTATTACTGATCTGATTTGACTTAAATTTGGTACACATATAGTTTGTGACCTGGGTATAGGGTACCTTTTATTATAGTAAATTACCGTAGCAGATAGAGCCGTGGGTAAAGCCTAGTACTATAATAAATACAACATCTCAATGAATTATTCCTTATAATGACGTCTTTATGTGATCATCTTGTTGCTGAAATGATTGTAGCCTCAACAAATTAGTTCTAAAAGAGGACTCGTACATAGTAATAGGACAGCAAAAGTTAAAAATAGGTGGAAAGGTGAATAAATAGACCAATCCCAATACGTTAAGCGTAATCTTAATAATAATATTTAAGAAAAATCTTCACGTTTTCCACGTTTTGTACGTTCTTTAGAATTTCATGGTTCAAAAATGGCGACGATAATAAAATCAATCTACAGCCGTTCTTATGAATTACAGCTACCATATATTTTTGTATAATATCTATACTCGTCATACAATCTCTGTCAGGTATAAATAAAAGCTATTCCTTTTTCTTAGAAGATTCCCAAATAATTCCCGAGATATATCCAATTGGCCAGCGTCGGCTTATCGCATAGTGTCAAGATGTCGACAACACACCGATATGGATATGACTTGTGGACTAATAAGAAATATCTCCATCTCTACACGATCGCAAATATTTTCTTATTCCATTGCGCGTCACGCAAGCAGTAGAAACCATTGAATACTAGAAAGATAGCAATGTATATCGCTTCGTGTGGAAATACTTAGGTTTTGGAAAGCTACAGACTCGGGATGAAGAAATTGTTGGATATAAATCATAGGCGCCCCCATTCGGCCGTTGGTCACGAGGGAGGAACTTATCCCGTCTTAATATAGTGCGAGAAAAAGTAACCCGATCCTCCGTCCGACAAGGAAATACACTTTACACGCTTTATAGAAAATTGCGAGATGTTCCCTACCCTCGAGATTTTCACTAACTAATATACCTACGTATATTACGGTGCGTATTTGATATACTTTTGTTACAATAATCGAATTTATATGGCTCGGTACAGGAAAAGTATGATATGTAGTGTTAACAAGTAAAGAAACAGACAAGGACCTAAAATTATGTAAACAAAGTCTTTCCAATAACATGAATTTTCAATAACCGTAAGAAAAATGCGTTTTATTCTACTCATTAAGTTAATGTGCCTAAAGTGTGCAAAATGAAAATAGGAAGTTTTATTTCATAAATTACGAGTATATTATTCTAATAATTCCTTGTTTTTTTATAACATGATAGTAGTAAACGAACCATATTCGTTGGACACCCGTTAAATCGAGTATTACCAGCTGTTACCATTTAACGGCGAGGATGTTGAAGGTCCTGGCGTGGGCATATAAGATCAATGCAAAAAACATATTTATCAGCCCCACAATCATGGACCCAACAATTTGTATCACGGAGTCAAGAACAAAAACTCTGAATCAAGCTCCTAAGAAAAACTACCTCAATCCTTTACGTAACGTTCTCGCGGCCTGAGAACGATAAATCAGCCTGGAGGAAATTGCCGACGATAGCGGGGGTGAAGCAACGATACAGGGAGGGGGCGATTTAATTAAATCTTGCATCGAACTCCTGAGGCCTGCCGCCGACCTAACGAACGACCATTGTATTTAAATAACGTGTGCTGACTTTTTGCCCGATATAATGAGAATAGGGATCCCGGAACACATTTGGAGGTTCGGTCTAGACATGCCGCGATAAGGGTTTTTTCATATAGTCAGTACCTAAATCAAATAAAATTTCTTATATCTACATTTATATAGTCATATTGAAGCAGAATTGATGTTTTGTGTCAAGTTATACCATAAGAAGAAGTAGGAATGACGTACCGTTTTCGGGTGTAGAGTATAGATAATGTGGGATTATAACCTGTTCTACCCGACTATCCCATATAGATTTTCGAGTGTATATTCAACATGTTCTGTAATCGGTTAGATTTTTTTGTAAAATAACGTCTATTAAAATATAGTCAATGATGCAGGAACTAAATGTACTTCAAGAGAAGCTAAAAAAACATAAATGCTTACTTTAGATTTGTTCTAGGTCTGGGTGTCTTTGTGCTCATTTTTGCTTGTGGCTGTGATCAGAAATCTCTTAATTAAGGTCTATAAGTAAACTTAACTTTACTAAACGAGTATCAACAATAATAAGGAAAACTTCAACTTAATAAGCACTTGAAGGCGTTGTTAACGGTTGTGCTAAGTACTTACTCTCCTCAATTGCTCATATTTCATTTGGGGGGCTCTAAATAAGGCTTTATTACGTAAATAATATCCCCCAAAATATTCTCGCTAATTAATATAAGGGTTAAGCGGGGTTGTCTGGAATTACGCTCGCTTACAGACGCTTGTTTGCGGAACTCCTTGTTTTTAAATTTATTACCGATCTTTGATGATTCGTTTCCATTAGTGTTTTAGTGTTGGCAAGTTGAATTAATACTTGTTTTTTGATATTGCGCGTATTATTCAGATAACGTTGGTATTTAATGGTAATAATGAAAACATTTATTTCGAAGTGATTAAATCTTTTAGACTCGACTTCGAAGACACAACTGCTAAGTATTCAGTAATTAAGTATTAATGAATTCCTATATTAAAAACGCTTTCTACATTCATAGCCCAACAGTAGCATTTTCTTCTATGACGTGGTTGTCATGGACACACACAAAGACGAATACACAAACACCCAGACTCAGAACAGAAATATATGAATAATATGCCTACGCAATCTGGACGTGAGTAAAATGTATGTTCCTACTATAATTATAAGACTGCATGATTATATGTCGTCTCGGTATTGGAAGTATTTTTTAAATTATAGCTATTTACAAATAATGTGAAATTAGGCTCTTTCATAACACACATTCATAGCCAACAATAGTATTAAAAGAGCCAATCTCTTATTATAAGTCTTAGGCTATTAGGGTTATTATAAATCATTTTGAGACCCATATGAATGAAATTACTTCTATGAACAATATACCTACTCAATCTGGACGTGAGTGTAATATATGTTCCTACATATACTTACAAGACATACTTTGCATGATTATATGTCGTCACGTGTAGTGCAAGCAAAGTACCCGTTAGTCCCTTCTGAATAATGAATAGTGCCGGTCACCTCCGGGACGACTCTTCAAACATATGTAAATCGGCTCCTAAGAGGAGGGTGACTACTTGTACTTACTCTAAAATGCATTACAGTGCGAGAGTTTGTATAGCTACTTTTTGTGATAATTAGGTGTAATGTTATGTTGTAGGTAGGTATGCATACCTATGTAGATACATTGTTAACCCATTATTGTCCCACTGCTGGGCTCGAGTCTTCTCTCAGAATGAGTCAGTTGTAGGCGGTAGTCCACCGCGCTTGTACAAGTGCGAATTGGTAGACTTCACACACCTTTGCGAACTCTTTTTTTAAGAGAATTCTCAGATGTGCAGGTTTTCTCCTAGGCAGGTTCCTTCATCGTAAAGCAGTGATAATTAAATTCTAATACACAAATAATTTTAGAAAAATCAGTGGTGCGTGCCTGGGATTCAAGACTTCGACCTTCAACCATTAGGCTATCTCTGCTCCTATGTAGTATATACCTACCTATATATAAATATAATTGGCGACCCACGTGACGAAGCTGTCACTGTACCTGCCTGGCAGACGATGGGTTCCTGGTTCGGCCCCGGTAAGACAGATATCTGAATGATGAATTTGGATGTCTGTTCTGGGTCTCGGTGTTTATTAATTTGTATTTGTGTGTTTCCATAACTTCCACGACCCAAAAGAAAATATTAATGTTGCCCTATGAGTGTACAAAACATAATAATGATTGTTTTTAAGACAAATATGGTGAAGTAATTTAAAGATGGTACAGCCATATATGAATCGATTCCGGGAGCACAAACGCCACTCCAATTTTTACTTAATAATAATAGTGTTAAGCCCTGTTATATTTTAATTTAGAGGGTGGGAAAAGCGACATACTTATTCGAGGAATTCCTTAGTTCTGAGGAGTAGCAACGCATCGATGGTCAACCTCAAATCAGACTAATCTTATCTGGGGTAATTACCGATGTCCATAGGTGGCAGTGGCCTCTTATTAGACGGACTGTATGCTAGTTTGCTACTTTAATGTTATTAAAAAACGTATATGTAATAAGGACCGCTTTAAAATTCAGGAGGCAGTATTGTAGATGTAAAAAGATAGATGAAAACTAAATTATAGCTACGATACACTTAATTTTACATAAAATATATATACAAAATACAAATAAAAAATCTTTATTTGTAAAATAAGGTCTATAACTCTATACATTGGTGTTATAGTCAAGAATTTTCGCTTATTCTGCCATAAATGGCGTAAAATATTATTTTTATTATGTTAAGTCGAAATTTATAATTATTTGTGATTGTATTTGTATTATGTAAACAAATGTTAACTGTTAAAAAGCGAAAATAACATGTGAATACAAAACGCCTATACAATATTGACGTGACGTGCTCTACCAACATGCCCTGTGTTGAATCTTTAATGCCCACTCGAATCACAATAAGAATGTGTTTCAAAGGAATACATTGGTATACAATATATTGTTATCTTCATCCTTGTTTATCAATATTTGTTCTTTATATCGGCATTGTGCCGCGTGTTTTTGTTTATTTATATAATTATTTATTAAAACTTCATAAAAGTAAAGGTGCAAAATGAAAACATAAAGCCTTATGAATTCTTTGCCAGTCACCTCTATGAATGTAATTTGAAGCAGGAGCTAAAATAGGACAACAGCATATTAAATTAAAATAAATATTTTTAACGATATATATGATAAAATAAAATATTTTAGGCTTTATTAAATCTGGTATGAGTCATATAAGGCTAGTAGCACCAAAAACGACCGATCCACTTATTTTTAGCATAAAGCAGTTCATGCATTAGTTAGAAGACACGCCTATTTCTAGCGTGAAGCATTTTGTACGTTTCGGTGGAAGGGTGTGGTTGCCGGCTTATATGAAGCGACCATCTCAGTCGTCGGGAGTAGCAACGTTCTATATGAAGTTGCTTACCAGTGTCTATGGGCGGGGTAACAGGTGGGCTGCTTGCTCATTTGGTACTTCATATTTATAAAAAAAAAGAAGAGCGTGAATGTCAGCTGACTGAGGTATGAGGCGACCATGTTAGGATTCAGGAGTTGCGATCTGTCACGAATTGGTTACAAATGTCCATGAGCGGCAATGACCACTCATAATAAGGTAGAATTTGTGCTCGTTTGATATGTTTAAGAAAACTTAGAATTGCTTGCAGTAACAAGTAGCAGTGGTATCTTTCCGGTCAAACTAAAGGTTCTGTCACATTTTTATGCATCGATTCAAAAGCAGTTTTAGATACAGTCTTGGATATAATGTATGTTTTAGCGGTTGGCATGTGTATTGGAAATTGCAGAAGTTCTTGATGTTCACAGGATGTCCACAGGAATATTCACAGGATGTTCATAGGATGTTCACAGGATGTTCACAGGATGTTCACATGATGTACATAGGTTGTTCACAGGAAGATTGTTATTATTAATTATTCACATTGCTTCTGCCTATCTCCTGGATTTTGTCCCTAAGTCGCTTCCTGTAAAATTCACGGGAAGAGAGGACGTAATGCTATTCAAGGCCACAATACAACACGGCACAATGATTTGCATTTTAGAGGTTATAACATATACCTTCAATCTTCATCTCCTTTTAGTGCATCTACTTAAGTGTGAAGTAAGACATAAATGCATCAAATATATTTTTTTATTACATTCAGATCTGTACCTAAGAGGACTAAATGATTAGATATCCCAATATCTATAAATAAAATGGTAAGAAGGTATCTACTTAGGTTAACTTAATATAATTATAAAATGAAGGTTGTATTTGCAACACGTAGTGGGTGTAAAGTTTAAGATGCCTAACGGGTATCAATCTATTTTTAGGCGAAATATATTTAGATCTTGAAAGTAGTATCTATGTGAATTCGAAACAATACCTGTACAATCAAGGTTTTTTTTTAAATTACTTATTTGGTGCTTGTCTATAATAAATAAAGTATTTAATAAATGAGTTTTTGGTTCCTTCATGTTTACATTTTTTTCATGTATTTTCATTTATTATAAACCAGTTTATGACAAATTGCAGTGTATTACAGATCTCTAGCAGAATAAAGAGGGTATCTCTAGGCATGTTTCTAGGTAATGTTTATTAAGAATCTCGACAGAAAAGTTTCCACGTGATATTCTTTTAACTAATGTAATAAATTATTGTTTATTTTTATTACGTCATTTTCTCAGAAAAAATATTGAATGGCATTCCCACTCACGTCGTGAAAGATCGATTTTTTTTAACTCTTCTAATAAATAATTGAAACATTTTTCAAGAACGGAGTAGGTTGCAATTAAATTAGAACTTAGATGAACAACGTCTATGTTTTATGAAAACCGCTTTGAAAGTAGGTCAGTAGGTTTTCCATGTAAGCATCCATCATCAAAGTAAAAATAAACATGAAAGAAAAAAATACGCGTTCTATTAAATATACATATTATTTAGGCCCCCATAATTTCATTCCTATTTTTTTAAATATACTTATAGATAACTTATATGCATATATTGCTTCAAATGTATTAACATTAGATAGTTTAGTAGCTTTAATACACTCGTGGTGAGTGTCAAGTGACCATGAGTCCAGCTTGCAACTTTTTTCAGGTGGCTAAGTTCCATCGATCCACTGCGGTTACAGTCGCGCCACTTAATGAAATAGAAATTGGCGACCTCTCGAAGACAACCTCCTAACCCTCACCCGTCCCTCTCCCTCCGGGGAGAAGCGTCCGCTCAAGTGGCGAGCGAAAGAGACAAAATATATTTATACAAAGTCAAAGACGACCTACGAGTGGGATAGCTGTATTCATTATGAATATAATGCGGTCGCGGCTGTGTCCGTGCGTCTGCACGCGGTTGCGAGTGTGTGCGTCGCCTTTCTCAACGACGGTGAATCAATATTTCATCTTTGTGATGAAGGACGATGACCAGTTTGGGGTTGAGTTGTTATCTCCTTACATAATAGCTTAATCCCTCTTAAGGCTAGCTCCATTCGCTTTATTGGGAAAGTTAACACGTAACCGCCGTTCAAGCGATTCGTGATAACATCGAAACTTAACCGCCCAACGGTGAGTGGTAACCCAAAAAAATACATCAGCGTTATTTCAATCGATAATGAACGTCTCGCGTTGTGGTTGGTTTGCGGTTAAATGGGCGTGGCTTGTGGTTATATTTACGACGTGCTATTGGCCGATTAGACGTTTGCGGTTAGTCATGTGGTTTCTAAGATTTTCACCCCTGGAAAAATAGATGCGGAAAATATATGCGATCGAGGTCTCCGATTGGTTGTTACAATTTTGCGGTTAACCACGAAGCGCTATTCGTTAAGATGATAATGGGCGCACACAATTGGAAGGATTTGTCATCAGTTTGTGAGCGTAGCGTTCACTGGTCCTGCGGTTAGAAGTGTCGATTCTGGTTTGCCTCCCGCCACCAATCCGCTAACGTTTCGCTTTAATAATTGTTCTAATCTAAATTAAATGCGCTTTACTCTATATTAACATATGTAACACTACGGTACGCACTAGTAACGAGTACTATTAGAATAAGACCCTTAATTCAAAGTTTCATATTATTATCGTACTCTACGAGCGTATAAAATAGTATGAAGATATCTACTATGACCGACAAATATTCGAAGTATCAAAAAATTGAAAGCGCGCCCTCTAACGGTAAAGCGGCGAACGAAGTAGTACTATTTTTAACAAAACTCCTTCAAGTGCAAACCTTTGCTTTCTTCGCTTTCTTAGAAACTCCTTAAGAAATCGTCCCTCCTTCACTCACACATACAAACTTAACAAGCAAGAATCCGCTCAAATCCAAAAGGTCGTATGTTCTAAGCTTTCTTAACTCCCTTATACACAGTCGTTTAGTCGAAAAACGTCGTTTCTACTCCTTAGGATAGTGAACTTGTAACATTCTTCTAGCAACAAGCTTTGAGGGGATTGTTTCATATTCTACAACGATGTAAGTAACACATCGCCTTCAGTTAATATCAAACTTTGTTACTTTGTATTAGAGTGAAATTTCGCGTTGCAGGCCAACATTACTTGTTGCAAAGACGACAGGTGATATTTTTGGCAACTTTTCCGTAGTAAAACGAGGGTTCTCGTGTAAAAACAAGGAATGCACATGTGTGCGACGTTGTGGCGCTAGTGTTTTCGTAGTACCATAACAATCGGATAGATGGCGTTACTGGTGTTGTGGGTTTAAAATTGAGTGGTATTCGTTACAGCTGACTCGCATGGAAGGGTGATGTAGAAGTATTATAGCACTAAGTGAGACGTAAGGGTTAAATTTTACAATACTAATGCATTTTTTTAGTTCTTGTTGTTGTTCGGTATATTTTACATGTTATTAAAATCCTTATATTAATACAGGGACGCCGTGTGAAGAATTTAGTTATAAATATATAGGTAGTAGATATAGGTAGTAGTAGCCAGGTGGTAGAACCAATGAAGTTCGACCGGGGA